>ONZH01024566.1:0-33878 GCA_900303285.1 Rhinella marina
CACGGCTGTGAAGGCAAAATATTGTAACCAAAAAAAAAAAAAATGCGGAGGGGGGCTAGCGGAATAGGACGTGGACGAGGACGGGGGCGCGGAAATGCTGTTGGGGGCCTTGTTGAAGCCAGTGGGGATACAATGCGTGCTGGTGAGGGTCAGCCAGGATCCCGCTCATCCAGAATCCCTGCCTTTATGGACAGTTAAGCAGGGGGCGGGTTACACCGCTGTTGAGGCCTGAGCAGGTTGAACAGGTGGTGCAATGGATAGCCGATAGCGCTTCCACACAGTTGTCCACCAGCCCAGTCATCCACACAGTCTCACTCTGACCCTCCTTCCTCCACACCTGGCCAACAGAGTCATCCCACCCTTGACCCCTCCCAGGAGCTCTTTTCGGGTCCTTTTTCAGATGTGCCGGAAGAATCCCAGGAGCTAGCAGAGGAATTTGTTTGTAGTGATGCCCAAACACTTGAGTTTTCGCCATCTCCTGCTGATGTGGACCCTGAACCAGCATCTGTTATCATGAGCGATGATGATGATGAGACGCAGTTGCCATCAAGGGAGGCTGTTGGAATGTCCAGTGGGCAGGAGAGGAGCAGAGTGAGGAAGAGGAGGTGGTGGATGACGAAATGACCGACCCCACTTGGCCAGGGGTGATGTCCAGCGGGAAAGCAGTGGAGAGGTGGTGGTCTGCCGCAGCACCGAAAAAGGCAGCAAGAGGCAGAGGGATGTCCACAGGCAGAGGGATGTCCACAGGCAGAGGGATGTCCACAGGCAGAGGACAGTCCAGACAGAGAAGTGAGGCCACAGCCAGCAGGGCCGAAGCTGTTCCCGGCAGCGGGCAGTCGCGCGAAGCTCCCCCATCGAGGCCTCGTACTTCTGTGGTGTGGAGATTTTTTAATGTTTGTGCGGATGACAAACTGAGCATGGTTTGCACACTCTGCCACTCAAAACTGAGTAGGGGCTCTGAGAAGAGCAATCTGACCACCTCAGGCATGCGGCGTCACTTGGAAGTCAAGCACTGGGCTGAGTGGGAGAGAGCAAACGCAATACAACCTGCGCCCGGTCTTGCTGCCACTGCCCTCTTCCCCTGTGTTGTGTGCTGCCACTGCGGTCCAGACCTCCAGCCAGGACACCTCCACATCTGCCTCTGCGTCGGCTACTTTGGGGCCTTCTCCTTCAGCCTCCCCTTCCCCCGCCTCTTCGCCTGCACCTTCACACTCCTCGTCCCAACAACTGTCCATCTCGCAGGCGTTCGACCGCAGGCGGAAGTACGCCTCGAGTCACCCCCAAGCCCAAGCCTTAAACTGCCACATCTCCAAACTGCTGGCCCTGGAGATGTTGCCGTTTAGGCTTGTGGAGACGCAGGCCTTCCGCGACCTGATGGCGGCTGCCGCACCTCGCTATTCCGTCCCCAGCCGCCACTACTTTTCCCGGAGTGCCGTCCCCGCCCTGCACCAGCACGTGTCGCGTAACATCAGGCGGGCCCTGAGGTACGCAGTCAGCGCAAAGGTCCACTTGACCACCGACTCGTGGACAAGCGCTTGCGGCCAGGGACGATACATCTCTTTGACGGCACACTGGGTGAATGTAGTGGAAGCGGGGACGGGGTCGCAAACAGAGACGGCCTACCTACCACCCCCGCCCAAGATTGCCAGCATATGTTCTGATAAACCCCCCTCCTCCTCCTCCTCCTCCTCCACCTCTGCCTTAACATCGCCCTCAGCCGCTAGCTGGAAGCGTTGCAGCACTGGCGCGGGGAGACGTCAGCAGGCGGTGCTTAAGCTCATCAGCTTGGGCGACAGGAAGCACAGCGCCCCAGAGGTGAGGGACGCCATATTGCAGCAGACGGAGATGTGGCTGTCGCCGCTGCAGCTAGGACCAGGCATGGTCGTGTGCGATAACGGCCGTAACCTGGTGGCGGCTCTGGAGCTTGCCGAACTCAATCACGTACCATGCCTGGCCCACGTTTTTAATCTGGTAGTCCAAAAATTTCTAAAGACTTACCCCAACCTGGCAGAGCTACTGGTGAAAGTGCGGCGCTTGTGCGCTCACTTTCGGAAGTCAACTGTAGCTGCTGCTAGCTTAAAAAAACTCCAGCAACGCCTCCATTTGCCTGAACAGAACAGAAGGAGCGCCATATGGATTTTGCAGAACAGATTTTGATGGATTGGTTGGCGGGAGCCGTTGATTTTTATTTTTTTTGAGTTATTGTGTTATGTAGGGGCTCATTTTTTGCGGGATGAGGTGATGTTTTCATTGGTACCATTTTGGGGTACATAAGACTTTTTGATCGCCTGCTATTACACTTTTTGTGAGGCAAGGTGAAAAAAATGGCTGGTTTGGCATAGTTTTTAAAAAAAAAAATTTTTACAGAATTCACCTGGAGGGCCATCTCATGTAATGTTTTTATAGAGCAAGTTGTTATGGACGCGGCGATACCCAATATGTCAAACATTTTTATTTTTGGAAAGTTTTACACATTAGATGCATTTTTGAACAGAATAAAATCTTTTTTTTGTGTTGCTATTTTCTGAGAGCCATATTTTTTTAATTTTTTTGGCGATTGTCGCAGGTAAGGTCTACATTTCTGCGGGACAATATGACGGTTTGATTGGTACCATTTTGGGGTAAATACGCCTTTTTGATCGCCTGCTATTACACTTTTTGTGAGGCAAGGTGAAAAAAAATGGCTGTTATGGCATAGTTTTAAAAAAAAAATGTTTTACAGCATTCACCTGGGGGGCCATATTATGTAATATTTTTATAGAGCAGGTTGGCGATACCCAATATGTCAAACCTTTTTATTTTTGGAAAGTTTTACACATTAGATGCATTTTTGAACAGAATAAAATCTTTTTTTTTGTGTTCGGTTGAGCGAACCGAACCGCAACGAACCAGATTCGTTACGAACTTTGAGAAAGTTCGTAACGAATCTGGTTAAAATAACAACGGCGACGCAAAACTGTACTTTTTTCACAGAATAGACCAGGATACAAGGGATTATTACTCAAAAAACACAAAAGCATACATCCATTGGGTTGGGCGCTGCACTCGGTTAGGACATCAAACCGCTGTAACAAAGATATATATATATATGTCTCGCCAACAGCCATAGGCCCAGATTCAACAGGTTTGACACCAGAGTAGTTGCGTCAATTTGTAAAGCGAGTGCCAGTGAGGTGTCCATTTCATGAAAATTGGACACGTATCTTTGGATAATGGAACTGGCGTAAAGCCTTCTTGAATCTGTGCCTTTTTAAATGTCCTTTCTTCACCTCATGGATTCTGTGGGTGAGGTTGTCTGTCTATTTAACCGTATCCGTATCCTACTAGACTAGCTGTAATGTTAGAGGGTTTTTTTTAACGTTGACTGTCCTGTGCTGAACTCTACATCAACATTTTGTCATGTATAAAAAATGATTTTTACAAGCGTGCATATTCTTAGCTTCCAACTTCAGTTCTCTGTACTAGGCCCTTTTGGGTCCAAAAGAATACTGCTCCTACTAATGCCTCCACCGTCAATTGTCTATTTGGAAACATACTGGGTGCAATCAAGAGCTGCTGAAGCTGCCTCCTCAACTTGTCTCTTCTCAACAATACTGGCCTGGGTGCAATCAAGTGCTGCCTCCTCCTCCTCCATCAATTGTCTGTTCTCAACCATACTGGCCTGGGTGCAATCAAGTGCTGCTGCCTCCCCCTCCGTCAATTGTCTGTTCTCAGCCATACTGGCCTGGGTGCAATCAAGTGCTGCTGCCTCCTCCTCCTCCGTCAATTGTCTGTTCTCAACCATACTGGGTCCAATACAGTACTATTACTGCTGCTGGTTCCACTGTCAAATGTCTGTTTTCCACCCTACTGGGTCCAAGGCAATGGTGCCGGTGTTGCCAACTTGCACTTTGTGTCCTATGTCCCGTGTAATCACTTACACCTTGGCTAATGTGTACCTGTTCTGGGGTGCACAAGGTCTAATTAAATGGTACGCCTGTCTGTCTTCTGACCTGTGATGTCACTGAGACCGCATCGACTTCAACGCAGCCTATTCTTGGGCTGGTGCCACAATCTACCGTGTGTTTTTGGTGCTCTGGCATGACATGGACTGCTCCAGCGGACATCTTCAATGCTGTCAAATGTTGTCGACCTGGCTGTCGACGACTATTTTTGCACTTTGATTTTTTCCACTTTTTACATTGTAATAGCAACTGCAACTAAATGAAACTATACCCTATCAGACTCCCACTATTGTAGCTGCAATTATTCAGCCGTTATAGCAAGGTTCGTTTTAGGTTCGGTTCGTACGAATCCGAACTTCACGAAAGTTCGCCGAATCGAACCGAACCGAACTTTTCAAAAGTTCGCTCATCCGTATTGCTATTTTCTGAGAGCCATATTTTTTTTTATTTTTTGGGAGATTGTCTCAGGTAGGGTCTACATTTCTGCGGGACGAGATGGCGGTTTGATTGGTACCATTTTGGGTTAAATACGCCTTTTTGATCGCCTGCTATTACACTTTTTGTAAGGGAAGGTGACCAAAAAAAGGCATTTTTGGCATAGTTGTTTTTTTTTTTTTTTTTTTTTACTGCGTTCGCCTGGCGGGGTGGATCATGTGATATTTTGGTAGAGCCGGTTGATATGGACGCGGCGATACCTAACATGTCTATTTTTTTTTTCACTATTTTTTACAATTTTTTTTAAATATTATTTTGTGAAAAGGACGCTTTTTTTGGAACTTGAAAATTTTTTGTAAAACTTTATTTTTTCACTTTTTTTCACTTTCTTTTTTTTTTTTTACACTTTTTTTTACTTTTGGGATCTGATCCCCTTTACAATGCATTACAATACTTCTGTATTGTAATGCATTGGCTGGAAGTGTATTACACACAGTAATACACTTCCAGCTTACTGCCTGTGAGATCCAGGGGGCTGGATCTAACAGGCTTCCGTAGATAGCAGCCGGATGCCTAAGGAAGGCATCCGGCTGGTATCTAAGCCATCGGGTCCCCATCACAGCAGCGCGGGGACCCGATGGACACCCCTTCCGACCGCCCGCATCGCATGTGCCGTGGTCAGCGCTGACCGCGGCACATGAAGGGTTAATACGCCCGCATCGGTGTTTTCACCGATGTGGGCGTACGCAGCAGGGGTCCGGATCCTGGGAACAGCCGGCCCCCCCGCAGCTGATCGGGCGGCCGCAGCTCCTGCACCCGCCCGATCAGCGCGCCGTAATACTACGGCGCTGGTCGGGAAGTTACTTCCTGCAGCGCCGTACATGTACGCCGCTGGTCGGGAAGGGGTTAAGAAGCTGGCAAAGACAATATATAAAGATCATATGCTTTTTATTATATGACATATGTTTATAAAACTATTTTATGTGTAAAAAATCATGATCAAGCACTGCAAAATGAACCATGCAGGATGTTTTTAGCTTATTTACATGAAAAAAGATGACATCATGTCTGATATTATTTCACAGTGGGTTTGAACATTTCCTATTTAAAATATCCTATTTCTCAGGTCGTTTACACTAGAACGATAGTCAGAGACACAATGAATTTCTGATTCCTGTGGCTTTGAAAGCGCTCAGAAATGAAAACTCTTTATTAAACAGTTCTCTTGTGAGAACAATGACTTTAAGTAGGTCTATGAGTTAAGGAGGAGCTAATTCCTAAAGCAGCGTGGGCTTTGTTTATTGGGAAATAGCTTCCTGCTTGACTCTTATTACTGCTGGTTGCTTGAGAAACCAAGCGGAGAAAAATACTGGTAGTTAAAGCTTAGCAGTGCCCAGGACAATGATAATAAAGTATAACAAAAATGGCCATACTGTAGTTGACTGAAAGACCCAGTTCCTTAGGCACACAAGACACAAAGCTCTTCAAAGAAAGATTTATTCTTCATTCATTATACCTTGAAATTGGTTTCATGTGATTGGGGATACTTTATTAAAAGAGGCAAGCCATATATTTTAATACAGTACTATTAATAATGTGTCACACAGTATCCAACTGATCCTATTTAATACAATATGGCTTTTTTAGCAGAGGTAGTTATCAATAATAGGTAATGAAAATTTAACAATGGACTTGTGTTCAATGGTGATTTGTTCAAATATATTTTACCCAGTAAAACACCAGAGAATTCTGTTTAAACACAGCAGTATGTTGTTGGTTCTACTTTGAGAAGAGGAAATCTTTAGAAACCTTGCACCCCTCTAAGTTTAAACCTTTTCAACTGATGAAATCTTTTTAATTTGCTGAACCTCTTATGTGGGAAAAGGAATATTTAAATAGGGATTAATGACTTTTTTCATTCTCATTAGTATAACATTTTTCTAAAATAACATACATAGAAATCATACTAAAATTCAGTTATACAACAAAATGAATGCTTCCCATCCCTTAATGCTTCCCATCACTTGCTATTATTGTTGACATTTTAATTGTAGCTACAAAATGCACATGATGTAGGCAAATAATTATTAAACAATTCAGTTAAATAATCAAATGTGTGGGTAGATATGGGATTTGGGAATTTCTTCTAATAATGTAAGAAAATGTTTAGATTACAAGCTGATGCATATGCAATTTTACTGCCAACTTAAGTGTTATGGAACCACTGTTTTAACCAACAAATTTGACTTAGGGTTAATTCTAAGGATGTTATCCTGCAAGTCCCCTCATATTCACACTTAAACCCCTGTTCAGGGGTCTGGACTTTGCTGCAGGGGAATCACCAGGCCACTACCTCCTGGTGTAGTCTCTGTGTGGTTAATAGCTGAACCTTGGTGGCCAAAGACACTGGTGCAGGGCACCGAGGAGTCAGGCAAAATCAGTATCATGGAGAGGGTGAGGTCAGGGATGACAGAGTACAAGCAATATGATAAAAGGGAGAGTGGTCAGGTGAGGCAAAGAAGTCAGACATAGGCCAGGTCATAAATACAGCATATCTTTGCAAGCTAAGGAACCTATTGCATGGGCACCTTCCCACAGTGGAAGTTACATTAAAGCGGTATTCCAGTTACCATGAATATAACTTATGTTTTAGACTAATTCATCATCAATACATACCTAATATAATGTAAATTTCACATATATACTGTTCAGTAGTTATAAAAGTAATTTTCTTCCTCTGCTACCCACTGTGATTCCTCATAAATTACCATGGCATCAACCTGTAGTTCTGAGCCTTTGTTAGGTCGAGCATGCCCAGTGTGTTGCTATCAATTTCCTAGCTAAATGTCTTGTGAAACAAAGGGAGTGTTAGTGTGCTGCTGATTACTGAGTAGAGGAGGCATGACTGGACTGTATATCAGGCAGCCAATCAATAAACATCAACACTCATGAACAAGCACAAACTCAAAGCAGGAAAGATAGGCACTGTGGGGATCGTGGTTTTGTGAGGCAAAATCAGGCGCCATGATACTCTTAATGTGTTGCAGGCTCACACAGGAGATAGACAAATGGATTGCAAGGTAAAATGAAGCTCTGATTATATATATATAGGTATGGGTTCTGGTTGGGTAATAGCTTGCATTCTTAATGCAGTTTTTCAAAAATTAAGTTACTTTACCAAAATACCACTTTAAAGGGTGTTATCCAGTTTCACAAACAGCCCCCCCCCAATGTGCTGGGCCCCTCAGAGGGAATATACTTACCCCGCTCACTGATCCCTGTGCCACTCCTGGTCCCCACACCGCCGCTGCTGCTTCTCCTTGTACACGGATGAAAACATCCGGTGTTGGGGGAGCAAAATTGTTTGAAGAGAGGGCCTGTAGGGGGCCCTCCTGAAAAATTGTGGTAAAAGAGTGCCAGTTGGACCTCTAAAAAATGGCGTTTTTTTGGTCAGAGTTAGGCAAAGACGACATGGAGGAGGAGGAGGAGGAGTAGGAGGAGTAGAGAAGAGGAATCGGATACATAAGTAATGTTAATCTTTAGCTGCTTTCCCCCGGGAGGAGATTTGAATTCCGGTGAAATCCAGGCTTTGTTCATTTTAATAAGCGTTAGCCTGTCAGCGCTGTCAGTTGACAGGCGTGTACGCTTATCAGTGATGACGCCACCAGCTGCACTGAATACCCGCTCTGACAGCACGCTAGCGGCAGGGCAGTCCAGCACCTCCAAGGCGTACAGCGCCAGTTCAGGCCACGTGTCCAGATTTGAAACCCAGTAGTTGTATGGAGCAGAGTGATCGCTACGGACGTTGGTATGGTCAGCTAGGTACTCCCTCACCATCTTTCTGTACATCTCCCCCCTACTCTGCCAAGACTGGGGACAGGTGACAGTGTCTTGCTGGGGTGACATAAAACTGGCAAAGGCCTTGGAGAGCGTTCCCCTGCCAGTGCTGGACAAGCTGCCTGCTCGGCTCCTCTCCCCCGCTACTTGGCCCACAGAACCATGTCCTCTGCCGCTAGCGGCGTCAGATGTGAAGGATTGTTTCAGCTTGTGGACCAGGGCCTGTTGATATTGATTCACTCTCATACTCCTTTCCTCTGCAGGGATGAGAGTGGAAAGGTTCTGCTTGTACCGTGGGTCCAGGAGAGTGAACACCCAGTAATCGGTGTTTGAAAAAATGCTTCTAACGCGAGGGTCATGGGATAGGCAGCCTAACATGAAGTCTGCCATGTGCGCCAGAGTCTCAACACGCAAGAATTCCCTCTCCTCACTGGCCTGACTCTCCATTTCCTCCTCCTCCTCCTCCTCCTCCTCCTCCAAGTCCTCCTCTTCAGCCCATACACGCTCAAGAGTTAAGGACTGAGCACTGGTACCCTCTACTGTCTCGCCGACATTCTCCTCCTCTTCCTCCTCATCCTCATCCCCCTCCTCCGATACGCGCTGAGAAACAGACCGGAGGGTGCTCTGGCTATCAAGCGACGTATCTTCCTCCACCGTCTCTTGTGACAAGCGCAAAGCATCTGACTTGATGCTGAGCAGTGAGTTTTTCAACAGGCAAAGCAGCGGGATGGTGAGGCTGATAATGGCGGCATCGCCGCTGACCTGACTGACCTGACTACCAGTTCTGGTGGAAGTTGACATCTGGCAGTCTACAATCGCTCTGCGCTGCTGGTAAACTCTGGATAACATGTTTAATGTGGAATTCCATCTCGTGGGCACGTCGCACAACAGTCGGTGAGCGGGCAGTTGTAGGCGGCGCTGCGCTGCCCTGAGAGTCGCAGCATCTGTGGTCGATTTGCGGAAATGCGCACAGATGCGGCGCACCTTGGTGAGCAAATCAGACAGATTGGGGTATGTCTTGAGGAACCGCTGAACTATTAGATTGAACACGTGGGCCAGGCATGGCACATGTGTCAGTCTGCCGAGTTGCAGAGCCGCCACCAGGTTACGCCCGTTGTCACACACAACCATGCCTGGCTTGAGGTTCAGCGGTGCCAGCCACAGATCGGTCTGCACCGTGATTCCCTGTAACAGCTCTTGGGCGGTGTGCCTTTTGTCACCTAAGCTCAGCAGTTTGAGCACCGCCTGCTGGCGCTTACCCACAGCACTGCTGCTGCGCCTAGAGCTACCGACTGAAGGTGCCGTGCCCACGGATGGTAATTCGGAGGAGGAGGTGGAGGAGGAGGAGGGGTCAGAGGAGGAGGCATAGTACGACTGAGGTAGGCCCCGCAATCCTCGGTGTGGGCAGTACATGAGCGGCCCCAGGGTCAGTCTTGGTCCCAGCCTCCACCAAGTTAACCCAATGTGCCGTCAGTGAGATATAGTGTCCCTGCCCAGCAGCACTTGTCCACGTGTCCGTGGTTAGGTTGACCTTCTCAGAAACAGCGTTGGTCAGGTCATGGATGATGTTCTCTGACACGTGCTGGTGTAGGGCTGGGACGGCACATTGGGAAAAATAGTGGTGGCTGGGGACCGAATACCGAGGGGCAGCCACCGTCATGAGATTGCGAAAGAGCTTGGTCTTCCTTGGTCTTGGTCGTTCCCCTGCTCCCTCATCAGCAGGTGCTGTCTCACCCTGCTCAGGACCACGGCCTCTGCCCCCGGCAGTAATTGAATGCCCACGCCCACGCCCACTCCCTCTTCCTCAACCCTTAGCCCTGGGGTTCAACACTTTCTGTATATAAGTGTATTATATAAATAACTAGCAGAAAGACCCGGCTTCGCCTGGGTATATTTCATCTATTTATTTAATGTTCCTGTGTGTCGTTGCAGAGAGAAAGTCAATGCAGCTGACAGAAATTGATTTTTACCTTCATTTTTTCAATCCCTATTGGCTGCGGAGTGGGAGGGGGTGTGGTTTAATGGGACACGGGGGGGGGGTTAAGTCCTTCATTTCAGGGTGGCCTGAATTATAGGTTAATGCCATGGTAATTTGAGGAAACACAATGGGTAGCAGTGTAAGAAAACATTGCTTTGCACGGGTATATTTAATCTATTTCATTTAATGTTTCTGTGTATCGTTGTAGAGAGAAAGTCAGCCTCCCTCCCATCCCTGCAGCTGACAGATGTTGATTTTTACCTTCAATTGTTCAATCTCCATTGGCTGCGGAGTGGGAGGGGTCATGGCCTGACTGAGTCGGGGGCGTGATGTTGCAAGACTTGGGGCGGGGTTTTAAGTCCTTCTTTTGATGGTGGCCAGAATTATAGGTCGATGCCATGGTAATTTATGAGGACACGCCATGGGTAACAGTGGAAGAAAACATTGCTTTGCACGGGTATATTTAATCTATTTCATTTATTGTTTCTGTATGTTGTTGCAGAAAGAAATCCAACTTCCCTCCCACCCCTGCAGCTGACAGAAGTTGATTTTTACCTTCATTTTTTCAATCCCCGTTGGCTGCGGAGTGGGAGGGGGCGTGGCCTGACAGAGTCGGAACGTGGTTTCGAGAGATCTGGGGTGGGGGTCAGAGTGGCATGAATTACAGGTCGATGACATGGTAATTTATGGGGACCCGCAATGGGTAGCAGTGGATAAAAACATCTTTTATAATTATTAGTACTGAATGGTCGTAGTCTAAAATCAGTCAATTTCATCTACGATTTCTGTGTGTCGTTGCAGAGAGAAATTCACCCTCCCACCCCTGCAGCTGACAGAAGTTTATTTTTCCCTTCATTCTTTCAATCCCTGTTGGCTGCAGAGTGGGAGGGGGCATGACCTGACAGAGTTGTGGGTGTGGCTTAGCAAAGCGCTTTGCATAGGTGATTTAATCTATTTCATTTAATGTTTCTGTGTGTCGTTGCAGAATGGCTGCAGAGTGGGAGGGGGCGTGGTCTGACAGAGTTGGGGGCGTGACTTAGCAAAACGATTTGAACAGTTGTAGTCTATAATTAGTCTATTTTATCTAAAATTTTTGTGTATCGTTGCAGAGAGAAATTCACCCTCCCACCCCGGCAGCAAACAGAAGTTTATTTTTACCTTTATTTTTTCAATCCCCGTTGGCTGCGGAGTGGGAGGGGGCGTAACCTGACAGAGTCGGGGGCGTGGATTAGCAAGACGCTTCGCATGGATGTATTTAATCTATTTCATTTAATGTTTCTGTGTGTCGTTGCAGAAAGAAAGTCAACCTCCCACCCATCCCTGCAGATGACAGAAGTTTATTTTTACCTTTATTTTTTCAATCCCTGTTGGCTGCGGAGTGGGAGGGGGCGTGGCCTTACAGAGTCGGGGCGTGGCTTAGCAAAGCGCTTCGCATAGGTGCATTTAATCTATTTCATTTAATGTTTCTGTGTGTCGTTGCAGAATGGCTGCGGAGTGAGAGGGGGCGTGGCCTGACAGAGACGGGGCGTGGCTTAGCAAAAGGCCTCGAACGGTTGTAGTTTATAATTAGTCTATTTCATCTAAAATTTTTGTGTGTCGTTGCAGAGAGAAATTCACCCTCCCACCCCTGCAGCAAACAGAAGTTTATTTTTACCTTCATTTTTTCAATTCCCATTGGCTGCGGAGTGGGAGGGGGCGTGGATTAGCAAGACGCTTCGCATGGGTGTATTTAATCTATTTTATTTAATGTTTGTGTGTGTTGCAGAAAGAAAGTCAACCTCCCACCCATCCCTGCAGCTGACAGAAGTTGATTTTTACCTTTATTTTTTCAATCTCTGTTGGCTGCGGAGTGAAAGGGGGTGTGGCCTGATGGAGTTAGGGGTGTGGCTTAGTGAGACCTGGGGCGGGGGTTTTAAGTACTTCTTTTAGGGTGGCCTGAATTAAAGGTCAATAACATGCTTATTTATGAGCCCACGCAATAGACAGCAGTGGAGGAAATCATCATTTATTACTACTGAACTGTAGTAATAGAAAAAAACATAAGTTATATTTATGGTAACCGGAATACCTTTAACAGTGTCAGTGAATAGAAATGGATGAGATGCTCAGCTGCTGATAATTACCTGGTTGTTATGGAAACTCCCTCCCTGTGTGTGCCCTTGCAGAGAATGGCAGTTGGAGTTTAAAACCAAAGTTCCCAGTTGTAATGTTGGCTAATGGAGATCATATTTTGGGAATATCTCAGGAACAGTATGTCCTAGAGAGATGAGACCTGGTCTAAAACCTTCCCGGACACCTGATGTACCTGTGTGCCGAATTTGGTGAAAATCGGTCCAGTAGTTTGGTCGCGCATAGAGAACAAACAGACAGACAGACAGACAGACAGAAACTCATTTTTATATTATTAAGAGACTAGCAGAAAGACCCGGCTTCGCCTGGGTATATTTCATCTATTTATTTAATGTTTCTGTGTGTCGTTGCAGAGAGAAAGTCAATGCAGCTGACAGAAATTGATTTTTACCTTCATTTTTTCAATCCCTATTGGCTGCGGAGTGGGAGGGGGCGTGGTTTAATGGGACACGGGAGGGGTTAAGTCCTTCATTTCAGGGTGGCCTGAATTATAGGTTATTGTCATGGTAATTTGAGGAAACACAATGGGTAGCAGTGGAAGAAAACATTGCTTTGCGCGGGTATATTTAATCTATTTCATTTAATGTTTCTGTGTGTCGTTGCAGAGAGAAAGTCATCCTCCCTCCAATCCCTGCAGCTGACAGATGTTGATTTTTACCTTCAATTGTTCAATCTCCATTGGCTGCGGAGTGAAAGGGGGTGTGGCCTGAGAGAGTTGGGGGTGTGGCTTAGTGAGACCTGGGGCGGGGGTTTTAAGTACTTCTTTTAGGGTGGCCTGAATTAAAGGTCAATACCATGCTTATTTATTAGCCCACGCAATAGGCAGCAGTGGAGGAAAACATCTTTTATTACTACTGAACTGTAGTAATAGAAAAACACATAAGTTATATTTATGGTAACCGGAATACCTTTAAAAGTGTCAGTGAATAGAAATGGATGAGATCCTCAGCTGCTGATAATTACCTGGTTGTTATGGAAACCTGCCCTCCCTGTTTGTGTCTTTGCAGAGAATGGCAGTTGGAGTTTAAAACCAAAGCTCCCAGTTGTAATGTTGGCTAATGGAGATCATATTTTGGGAATATCTCGGGAACGGTACGTCCTAGAGAGATGAGACCTGGTCTAAAACCTTCCCGGACACCTGATGTACCTGTGTGCCGAATTTGGTGAAAATCGGTCCAGAAGTTTGGTCGCACATAGAGAACAGACAGACAGAAACTCATTTTTATATTATTAAGAGATAAAAAATAAATGGGCCTGCTGTACTGAAACCCACAAACTTGTTCAGTCTGGTTGAATTAAGTGACGTACAGAAAGTGTCACCTGGACAGAAAATACGGATTGTAGTGAGTCTACTGTGACACACAGAATGATTCCACACTGCAGTGTGAAATGGATTTGTATCACTGAGCTAAAACAACAAAAAAACTATTTTTTTTAATATATATTTTTTTTTAGTTTTGTTTTTTTGGGAACGTGACGTGCAGAAACTATCATAGAGCTAACTGACACCCTGCTGACGGTGGCTATTTTGACTGCGACCCAGACAAATGTCGCACAGAGATTTTTGGGATCAAGCTATATACATGGAAGCAAAAGACCTTCTTGTATTAAGTGACGTACAGAAAGTGTCACCTGGACATAAAATACGCATTGTAGTGAGTGGACTGAACTGTGACACACAGAATGGTTCCACGCAGCTGTGTGAAATGGATTTGTATCACTGAGCTAAAACAACAAAAAAACTATTTTTTTTATGTATTTTTATATATATATATATATATATATATATATTTTTAGTTTTGTTTTTTTAGGAACGTGACGTGCAGAAACTATCGTAGAGCTAACTGACACCCTGCTGACGGTGGCTATTTTGACTGCGACCCAGACAAATGTCGCACAGAGATTTTTGGGATCAAGCTATATATGTGGAAGCAAAAGACCTGGTTTTATTAAGTGACGTACAGAAAGTGTCACCTGGACAGAAAATACGGATTGTAGTGAGTGGACTGAACTGTGAGACACAGAATGGTTCCACGCAGCTGTGTGAAATGGATTTGTATCACTGAGCTAAAACAACAAAAAAACTATTTTTTTTATATATTTTTTTTTTAGTTTTGTTTTTTTGGGAACGTGACGTGCAGAAACTATCGTAGAGCTAACTGACACCCTGCTGACGGTGGCTATTTTGACTGCGACCCAGACAAATGTCGCACAGAGATTTTTGGGATCAAGCTATATATGTGGAAGCAAAAGACCTGGTTGTATTAAGTGATGTACAGAAAGTGTCACCTGGACAGAAAATACGGATTGTAGTGAGTGGACTGAACTGTAACACACAGAATGGTTCCACACTGCTGTGTGAAATGGATTTGTATCACTGAGATATAACAATAAAAAAAGGGGTTATATATGGCGATAGCTGCACTACTAGTGCCAGCCAGCCAAGCCAGGAGACAAAAAAAAAATTCTTGTAGCCCTTAGAAGGGCTGTTGGGTTCTTTGTGGGTGATTCCTGCCTAACAGAGAACTAAATGCAGGCCCTAACACTCTCCCTGAAACGCAGCAGCTCTATCCCTAACGACATCCAGACAGCATCTGAGCCGAGCACAGCGGCCAGTCACTAGTATATTCCAGGGTCACCTGATCAGGCCATCCAACCCCTGCTATCGACATGTAAGGGCCCCACGTGATGCTGGGTGTACCGCAGAGTCTTCTGGCTTGTGATTGGCTGAGTTTATAGGCGCCAAAAATGCACGATGCGGAAGTTGCCTTGGCGAGATACTCGTCCGAGCAGCGAGCACTTACGAGTACCCTAATACTCGAACGAGCACCAAGCTCGGACGAGTATGCTCGCTCATCTCTAGTTCTAATGTGAAACCTAACCTTTTTGCTAATAACCCGGATTTTTGTAAACGTTTTGAACTGTTATCTAACCAATATTCCAGAGACTTTATTTTACTTAATTTAGAATATCTACAAACAGAGCTTGTGGATATTGGGGTACATCTCTCAAGTTTGGAAGTTTCTTTGAACCAGCATATGTCTAATGAAGACCTAGAGAAATATAAAAATGAGCTTTCGATCCAGTTAGCCAATGTCAGAGTTCGTACACTCAGTGTGAATTCGGCTGTGTTAACCAGCCGACGCCTAGTTTCTTGCTAACCCTATTCACACTTCTAACTCTGCTAGGCAGTCGACGCCTAGTCTCTTTGTACCTTGTTCACACTTCTACTCATCTTCTAGGCAATCGACGCCCGGCCTCATGTTTTGTCTTGTTCATGTTAGGTTAATTCTCAGGTGCTGATGATTGGGCTTCTGGAGCTTGGTCCATTCAGAGCACAGGGGTGGGATCTCTGGTTGCATAAATACTCCTCTCTCCCTCCAGTGCATTGCCAGTGTTTGATTGTCCCTTGTGGCTCATCGCCAGCGTTTACACTTCTGCTTGTTTCCTGTGTTTGACCTGTGGATTTGTATCTTGGACTTCGTTTTCTGCCTGCTGATTCGGTACCTTCTACTCTCCTGTGTTTTGACCCTGGCCTGTTTATTGGTTTATTGGACTAGCTCTTGGATTGTGATTTTGCCTGTTTATGCTCTCTCGTTGCCATCCTCAGACTGTTAAATACTCTTCTGTGTTACGTGTTTGTTTAGTCAGTCTGTCCTTCCAACTCCCCGCTCCCTAGCCAGTACAGGGTTTTGTCGTCAAGTTGTCGCCCTACAATCTAGCGTAGGGGGGCAATAGGCAGGGACAGTGGTTGTGGGGAGCTCAGGGTCTGCCATCCTTCCCAAACCCCCAGACTCCCTGACAGCCAAGTTCAAGTCAGAATCGGAAGAGAAAAAGCGAGCTAAGTGGAATTGGGATGCGGACGATTACAAAAAGGGTACTGTTTATAACTGGCATTCAGATGATACACAACATGCGGGACGACGAGATAATAATAACAAAAGGAAGTACAAACGCCAACAGAATGTGAATGTTTCTACAGATTCTTTTTTAGATCCAAGTGTAACGAGTTCCAACATAAGCATACCAGAAGAGGTGAGAGGAAGCACCGCCGTTATTACAAGAATGCGCACCAACAAGGGACGTCTACCGATGACCAAAACTCCATCGTCCAAGAAGAAACAACAGTCATAAATATTTCATCTAAGACCCTCTCTGCAGCACAGGTGAGCATATTGTCTAAGGGACTCTCATTTTGCCCTAGTGTACATGCTAATTGGTTTGAGTTGGAGAAGGATTTATTTTCTTTTTTTAGATCAGTTAAGTTAAAAATGTGGTTTCAGGAACATGTCCAGGTTGAATCATCTAAATCAACTGAATTGACTTTGCGTCAATTAGGTTTGGTTAATAAAAGCCAATTTATGCCCATTGTTAATGTACCAGCTATAGAAGCCTTTATTTCAGCTGTACGTAGAGATATTGATATACTAAAATATTCCACAGATATGAAACAATATATGCATGCAAATTTGACGAGAGAGGAGAATGAGGCTGTCGCACAATTACGATTGGACGACAGCCTGACAATCAAACCTGCTGATAAGGGAGGTGCCACCGTGGTGATGAACACCTCCCAATATCTGGCAGAGATTCAGATACAGTTGTCGGATACTATGGTATATTCACAAGTATCAGGTGATCCAAAGTTTGATATTGCACGTCACATTAAGACTGTAATTACAGAGGCTTCTGTGGGTGGTATTATTGATAACGATATAGCAAAATTTGTGACGGTTGAATATCCGGTTACACCACCACCATCAATCCACCAGGTCACCCGATTGTATCGGGCACAAATTCAATATTATCCAATATATCTTATCTTTTTGGATAAATTATTGCGACACTATGCCACGGAAGCCTTGTCTTACATTTGTGATACGTCTGATTTTCTAATTAAACTGCAAGAGTTGGATAACTCTGATTTTTCAGATATTATTTTGGTGTCTTTTGATGTTACAAGCCTGTACACCTCGATTGATCATGATTGGGGTGTACAGGCGGTTCGTAAATTTCTGCATACCTCTGATTTGACATTGTCCTGCCAACAGTTTGTACTTTCTCTTCTTGAGCTTGTTCTTCGTAATTATTTTTTGTTTCAAAATCAATTTTATTTGCAATGCAGGGGTGTGGCTATGGGCAGTAACGTGGCCCCCACTTATGCCAACATGCACATGCGCCATTTGGAGGAGGACGTCATCTATGTCTCCCACCACTTTGCCCATGTGGTGAGGTGGTGGAGATACATAGATGATGTCTTCCTCCTCTGGCGTGGTTCTGTGGATGAACTCAACTAATTTCATGGGTTTTTAAATCAGATGGACCCTGATGTAAAGTTCACGGTTGTGTATTCTTCAAACCAGGTTCAGTTCTTGGACACGTTGGTTACAATACAGAATGGTGCTTTGGAAACTGATCTATATGTAAAGCCTACCGATAAAAACTCACTGTTAAATTTTCATAGTTGTCAACCTAGAAGTATGATAAAACATCTACCCTACAGCCAATTTTTGAGGGCACGGCGTATTGTCTCAAATGAGAGCAAGATTGTTGATACACTCGATAAGATGACTGACAAATTTGTGAGTAAGGGTTATCCTATAAGCAATTTACATCAACAAAAACAACGTGTATTGGCCATAGATAGAGAGTAGTGATGAGCGAGCCGAAGCGGCAAGATTCGGGATTCGCTCGAATATTGCCCGCTTCGTCTCGGCATCACGAGGCAGCGCGGACTCGTGACTATCCGTGCGTCACTGCCCGCGTGAAATGCCCGTTTTTTTCAGCCAATCAGCAGCAAAGGTAAGCCTGTGGGAACGCCTGCTGTGATGTAACAGCCCCTATGTCTCCCCAGCACTGATTGGCTGGCAGTGACATGTGACCGAAATTGACCTATGGTAGGGAGTCTAGGATCTGCAGCCTCAGTCTCATTTTGCATTGGGAAGGGGACCAGACAAGACATAGGAGAGTTAGCTGGTGTAGTGTGTGCAGCAGGCAGTTAGAACTTAGGAGTTAGGAAGCAAGAAAAGTATTTTTAAAGACTATCTTTACTCTGAAAAACAGTATATACTATCAGCCTGTATTCTGTGTAGGAAAAGAAAGCCACAACAGTCTGTTAAAAAGCAATTGATTCTCTGAAGGAAACTACAGTGTATGCTGTCAGCCTTTGTGTACAGAGCTGGTACGCAGGCACAAACTATACATATCTTAAACAGATATATTCCTGTGCATGATAGGATAGGTCTGAAAAGAATTACAGCAAAATATCTTTCTATATAGTGCGTTTATTCTGAGTGAGCTCAGCTGTCATAGACGGTACATCTCATCAGGGTGCCATATACCGAACAGCGTATAGATACCGTATTGCTCTGTGGTTTTGCGTTTAAGTTGTGCAAAGTGCGCATATTTTTTTTTGGGATAAGTCTGAAAAGAATTACAGCAAAATATCTTTCTATATAGTGTGTTTATTATGACTGAACTCTCATAGACACTACATCTCATCAGGGTGCCATATACCTAACAGCGTATAGATACCGTATTGATCCTTGACAATTATAATAATGCTACTGTGCACATGGAGAACCCCAGAGTCAGGGGGAGAGGGGGAAGAGCTGGGAGAGGTGGAAGAGGTGGTTGTGGAGGGAGAGGTGGAAATTGTGGTGGTGCTGTGGTCAGCAGTGATGACCGTGGTGTGCGTGGTGACTCAGTCCCGGCTGCTGTGGGTACAGTGGAAACACGTAAGGTCAGGGTGCCTGGTCGACTCCAGAAGTTGGTAGGGAAGCGTCCTACAACTCTGACAGACCCAAAACAACAACAGGAGGTGGTTCAGTGGATTGCAGAGAGCATGTCCAGCCACGTTTCGTCTGCCCCCTCATCCAGCCAGTCGACTTCTGTGAGCCAGGGTGTCTGTCCTCCAACTCGCCCTCCTTCTCCCCAGCCAGAACCCTCTAGGGGTATGTCCCACGGACAAAATTTATCCATGGAACTCTTCAGCCACCACTTCCCTGATGTGCCAGCGGACGAGCTGCTATGCCCTGATTCTCAGGACCTTTTACTGTCTCCGGGTTATGAGAGTGGGGAGTTAGCAGTGGCGTCTGAGGAGGTGGTGGAAGATGACGACGAGGCACTGTTGTCGGAGGTAGTTGTCAGGAACGTCACTGTGGAGTCTGAGGAAGACCTGGGGGATGATGAGGGGACAGATCCTACTTGGGTGGATGAGGCAACTGGAGGCAGTGGTTCAGACTGTGAGGCGACATCAGCTCCACAAGCTGTTGAGAGAGCCAGAGGGCAGCGACGAGGGAGAAGCCTGGGCCGAGTCATTACTTCACCAAGTGCTCCTACAGGTCACGCTCCAGCCCTTACTATGCGCCACTCCTTAGTTTGGGAGTACTTTAAGGATGATGAGGCCAATCCTCGTTTGGCGGTGTGCATTGCTCTGTGGTTTTGCGTTTCAGTTGTGCAAAGTGCGCATTTTTTTTTTTTTTTGGGATAGGTCTGAAAAGAATTGCAGCAAAATATATTTCTATATAGTACGTTTATTATGACTGAGCTTTCATAGACGATACATCTCATCAGGGTGCCATATACCTAACAGCGTATAGTTACCGTATTGATCTGTGGTTTTGTGTTTCAGTTGCGCAAAGTGCGTATAATAAATTTTATAATAATATAATAAATACAATAAATATAATAAATACCCCCAGTTGAGTGAGTTGCTCACCAAGGTGCGGCGCATATGCGCCCATTTTCGCAAGTCCACCACCGATGCCGCGACCCTCAAGACTGTGCAAGGGCGGCTACAACTCCCTGTTCACCGGCTGCTGTGTGACGTTCCCACGCGTTGGAATTCGACGTTACACATGCTAGCCAGGGTGTACCAACAACGCAGGGCAGTTGTAGACTGCCAGCTGATCCCCCAAGGTGGTAGTCAGGCCAGTCAGCTTCCTCATTTCTATGCTGAGGAGTGGACGTGGATGGATGGCATCTGCCAGGTCTTAAGTCCCTTTGAGGAGGCAACAGAGATGGTTAGTGGTGATGCACACATCATCAGTGTCACCATCCCTCTGTTGTGCCTCATCCAGAACTCCTTGCGGAACCTAAGATCTGAGGATTCAGCAGTGTCACAGGAGGTGGGGGAAGACAGTTACATTGAGAGCACCCTGTTGTCAGTTTCGCAGCGCGGAACTGAGGAGGAGGAGGCAGCTGAGGAGGAGGAAGAAACTCTTGGGCACCATGCATCAGGGGGTGATTCCATGCTACCTGTTGAGCGGGTATGGGTTGAGGAGGATGAATTGGGGTCGAAGGAAGGGGGGGAGGAGGAGATGGAGAGTCCGCTAAGTGAGGAGGCTGAAGGCTTGCGTGTTGGCACAGTAGGGCACATGGCACAATTTATGCTTGGCTGTCTTTGTGGTGATCCCCGGGTCAAGAGGATACTGTCCACCAATGACTATTGGGTGTACACCCTCCTTGACCCACGCTACAAGGACAACTTTGCCCAAATAATACCTGTGGAGGAAAGGAGCACCCGAGTCACTTTCTACCACAAGGCCCTGGTTCAGAAACTGCTACAGGCCTTTACAGACCAGTCGAGCAACAGGGGGCGGACTGCAGTGGCCGAAGTTGGAGAGGAGAGGAGGGGGAAAGTCAGTGTAGGTGCCAAGGGCAGGGGTACACTATTCCATGCTTTTGCCAAGTTTCTTAAATCCCAGCAAGACACTGCGACACAGCCACAGGGCAGGCAGAGCAGGGCGGAACAGTACCGCAAGATGGTGAGGGAGTATGTCGCGGACCAGACCAACGTCCTGACCGATAACTCCACGCCATATAATTACTGGCTGGCCAAGCTGGACAGGTGGCCAGAACTTGCGCAGTACGCTCTTGAGGTGCTTGCCTGCCCAGCTGCAAGTGTACTGTCTGAAAGGGTTTTTAGTGCCGCCGGGGGTATCAATACGGACAAACGGACGCACCTGTCCACCGACAATGCTGACATCCTCACGTCCATCAAAATGAACAGGTCATGGTTATCCCCCCAATTCTCATCCCCACCTCAGGCTACCTCTTAAATTGCTCGCTTTCCTCCTCCTCCTCCTCCTCTTCATATGCAACAATTTTTCTGGAAAGTCATCCGTCTTTTTACTAGCAATTTTTCTGGGAAGTCATCCGTCTTTCTAATAACAAATTTTCAGTAAAGTCATCCGTCTTTCTAATAACAATTTTTCTGGGAAGTCATACGTCTTTCTAATAACAATTTTTCTGGAAAGTCATCCGTCTTTCTAATAACAGTTTTTCTGGGAAGTCATACGTCTTTCTAATAACAATTTTTCTGGAAAGTCATCCGTCTTTCTAATAACAATTTTTCAGGAGTCATGCGGCTTTGTAACCAAATTTTTTAGGAAAGGCCATGGGGTTCTATACACACAGTGCTGACGGAAGCCCATCAGCCTTTCTAAACACAATGCCCACTGCCTCTCCCAAGCGGTTGTGGTGCTGATGTTGCCTCACACTTAAAATTGATCTGTTCCGCTCTCTTCCTCGGGCTGTCTGCGGAGAAGGCGGACGCTCCAAACCGGTTTCATGGCGGCTCTCCGGCCCCTCATTAAGCCTAGGATCATCAAGAAGCGGACGAAGAAGTTCATCCCCCACCAATCAGACCGTTATGTAAAGATTAAGCGTAACTGGCGTAAACCCAGAGGTATTGACAACAGAGCCCGCAGGAGGTTCAAAGGGCAGATCCTTATTCAGGGGCGTAACTATAGGGGAAGCAGGGGAAGCGGCTGCTTTGGGGCCCAGACCCACAAGGGGCCCCTTCAGGAGGAAGACTAAAACATTTTACTGTCAGAGGCCCCTAAACAGTATTATACAATAACGTTATATACACTGACACTCTAGGAAACAGACTGAGGCCAGGCCTTGTCTGAGAGAGCACAACCTTGACTAGGCACAAGAATGAGGGTTGCATGTAAGTTGGGGGTTGTGAAGAAGTTGCTGTGGGGGCCCCGTTCAAAGATTTGCTGTGGGGCCCAGCTAGTTGTAGTTACGCCACTGTCCTGATGCCCAACATTGGGTACGGTAGCAACAAGAAGACCAAACACATGCTGCTCACAGGGTTCCGCAAATTCCTGGTCCACAATGTCAAGGAGCTCGAGGTTCTGTTGATGAGCAGCAAGTCCTTCTGTGCAGAAATCGCCCACAACGTCTCCTCAAAGAACCGAAAGACCATTGTGGAGAGAGCGGCACAGCTCGCCATCAAAGTGACGAACCCCAACGCCAGACTGCGCAGCGAAGAGAACGAATAAATATCTCAGTGGTTATTTGTGCTAAATAAAAGTTAAATAAACACAAAAAAAAAGGTCTGTTCCTGTGCCTGATCCACCCAAGTTGAATCTGTCCCATCATGAGAAAGTCCCCCCCAAGGAGTCCCCACTGTAACTTGCTGCCCATACAACAAACTCACCCCCCGACACCTGTGTCTCGCCATTGTCCACCACCTCCTCAGACAACACTGGTAAATCCCCACTGTCAGCACACTGAGACTGCAAAAGGTCTTGCGAATTGGGGCAGAGAATGTTCTGGGGTAGCACATCAGAGAAGGGGTGACTGTGGGGTTCCAGGGAGTACGTGACCACATGCAATCTCCATCTAAAAAGTCATACTGAGGCTCACCGCCATGCTTTACACTGCAATCTTATTACTGAGGCTCACCACCATGCTTTACACTGCAATCTTATTGAAAGACAGACAATCAGGGGTTCACCGCCAGGTTGTCAGGCAGCATTTTTAAGTGGGTCACCATTACCGTGTCCCTGAAAATTGCCTTGGGTTCATCACCAGACTATTGGCCAGATTTAGAAAAAATGGTGCAATTAGGGAGCCTCAGAGGCATCCCTACATGCTGCCCCTGGTGTTTCCTATCCATTTCCAAGATGTTTCCATCATTTTCTGAGGTTTTCACATGTTGGGGCAAACTTGACTGTGCAGAACCTTTGGCCCCTGCAAAAATATTCGGGTCTCCCATAGACTTTAATGGGATTCGTGATTCGGCCCGAACCCACGAATCCCGTGGTGGGATTCGGGCCGAATTCCGAACCCCCGAATCTTTTAGGATTCGCTCAACTCTAATAGAGAGACCAAACACATGCTGCCCACAGGGTTCCGCAAATTCCTGGTCCACAATGTCAAGGAGCTCGAGGTTCTCTTGATGAGCAGCAAGTCCTTCTGTGCAGAAATCGCCCACAACGTCTCCTCAAAGAACCGAAAGACCATTGTGGAGAGAGCGGCACAGCTCGCCATCAAAGTGACGAACCCCAACGCCAGACTGCGCAGCGCAGAGAACGAATAAATATCTCAGTGGTTATTTGTGCTAAATAAAAGTTAAATAAACACAAAAAAAAAAGGTCTGTTCCTGTGCCTGATCCACCCAAGTTGAATCTGTCCCATCATGAGAAAGTCCCCCCCAAGGAGTCCCCACTGTAACTTGCTGCCCATACAACAAACTCACCCCCGACACCTGTGTCTCGCCATTGTCCACCACCTCCTCAGACAACACTGGTAAATCCCCACTGTCAGCACACGGAGACTGCAAAAGGTCTTGCGAATTGGGGCAGAGAATGTTCTGGGGTAGCACATCAGAGAAGGGGTGACTGTGGGGTTCCAGGGAGTACGTGACCACATGCAATCTCCATCTAAAAAGTCATACTGAGGCTCACCGCCATGCTTTACACTGCAATCTTATTACTGAGGCTCACCACCATGCTTTACACTGCAATCTTATTGAAAGACAGACAATCAGGGGTTCACCGCCAGGTTGTCAGGCAGCATTTTTAAGTGGGTCACCATTACCGTGTCCCTGAAAATTGCCTTGGGTTCATCACCAGACTATTGGCCAGATTTAGAAAAAATGGTGCAATTAGGGAGCCTCAGAGGCATCCCTACATGCTGCCCCTGGTGTTTCCTATCCATTTCCAAGATGTTTCCATCATTTTCTGAGGTTTTCACATGTTGGGGCAAACTTGACTGTGCAGAACCTTTGGCCCCTGCAAAAATATTCGGGTCTCCCATAGACTTTAATGGGATTCGTGATTCGGCCCGAACCCACGAATCCCGTGGTGGGATTCGGGCCGAATTCCGAACCCCCGAATCTTTTAGGATTCGCTCAACTCTAATAGAGAGACCAAACACATGCTGCCCACAGGGTTCCGCAAATTCCTGGTCCACAATGTCAAGGAGCTCGAGGTTCTCTTGATGAGCAGCAAGTCCTTCTGTGCAGAAATCGCCCACAACGTCTCCTCAAAGAACCGAAAGACCATTGTGGAGAGAGCGGCACAGCTCGCCATCAAAGTGACGAACCCCAACGCCAGACTGCGCAGCGCAGAGAACGAATAAATATCTCAGTGGTTATTTGTGCTAAATAAAAGTTAAATAAACACAAAAAAAAAGGTCTGTTCCTGTGCCTGATCCACCCAAGTTGAATCTGTCCCATCATGAGAAAGTCCCCCCCAAGGAGTCCCCACTGTAACTTGCTGCCCATACAACAAACTCACCCCCCGACACCTGTGTCTCGCCATTGTCCACCACCTCCTCAGACAACACTGGTAAATCCCCACTGTCAGAACACGGAGACTGCAAAAGGTCTTGCGAATTGGGGCAGAGAATGTTCTGGGGTAGCACATCAGAGAAGGGGTGACTGTGGGGTTCCAGGGAGTACGTGACCACATGCAATCTCCATCTAAAAAGTCATACTGAGGCTCACCGCCATGCTTTACACTGCAATCTTATTACTGAGGCTCACCTCCATGCTTTACACTGCAATCTTATTGAAAGACAGACAATCAGGGGTTCACCGCCAGGTTGTCAGGCAGCATTTTTAAGTGGGTCACCATTACCGTGTCCCTGAAAATTGCCTTGGGTTCATCACCAGACTATTGGCCAGATTTAGAAAAAATGGTGCAATTAGGGAGCCTCAGAGGCATCCCTACATGCTGCCCCTGGTGTTTCCTATCCATTTCCAAGATGTTTCCATCATTTTCTGAGGTTTTCACATGTTGGGGCAAACTTGACTGTGCAGAACCTTTGGCCCCTGCAAAAATATTCGGGTCTCCCATAGACTTTAATGGGATTCGTGATTCGGCCCGAACCCACGAATCCCGCGGTGGGATTCAGGCCGAATTCCTAACCCCCGAATCTTTTAGGATTCGCTCTACTCTAATAGAGAGTCCACGTTAATGTCTAAACAAAAGGATCCTTCATGTAGGAGAATACATTTTGTATCCACTTTTAATGAACAAATTAATGAGACCAATAATATTATACGACGACATTGGTCAACTTTGAATACATGTTGTACCAATGTCGCCGAATTTAAACTACCTCCAGTTTTTGCATACCGTCATTCACGAAATCTTAAAGATCGCTTGGTATGTTCTGATTCGTTACCAAGAAATTTCTCTGGTCAGACTTATCTTTTCCCCCCAAAAAACGGGATGTTTTCCATGTCTAGGTTGCGTGAACTGCCGCCTGATGTTAAAGGGTGGGCAGTTCACGCATTCAATTAGTGGTATGTCGTTTGATAAAAAATATTTTTTAACATATGATTCCAATCGCGTGATTTACCTGCTTTCTTGTCCTTGCAAATTAATGTATGTAGGGGAAACAACCCTGGATCTGAAAACAAGGCTGAATTATCTCAGATATACCATAAGGAAAAAGAGGTTAAACCTATGTTAAACTATGTTACATGCCTGTGTCCAAATATTTTACTGACTTTAAACATACGGGACATCAGTTACGTTTCCGGATAATAGATCATGTTCCCCCTTTGAGACGTGGTGGTGATAGATCTAAGATGATATTACGCAAGGAACTTGAATGGATCCATAGACTTAATACATTGAGACCTAATGGCTTCAATGTTGACTTTAAATTGAGTGTTCTATTCTAAGTCTTACCTAATGTCCACTGTGAACCTTTCATCTTAATCCTGGGTTGGGATGGATTTATAAGATATACTACAACTCATTGTATGAGATTTTAATTGATTTGTTCTTTTTTCTTCTTTTTTTTCAGTGATTTTCATGTGCTCTGGAGGAGGCGATCTGTATAACATAGTTTTTCAAGAGGGTGACACTCAGCATGCCGTTCCAAGTATCCATTTGACAAGTGTATTTTATATGACATAATAAAGGCAACCAAAGTATGATACAAAAATTAGTATATGGGAGCCGGAATAAGCCAGTCCCTTTAAGGTGGTTAGGGGGGTGCCGTGAGTTGATCCTATCTATGAATAATGGATGGCGATCGTTTACGCCATCTTCTAAGCAAGGTCAGTATCCATAGTGACATGTGGGTTAGTGACTAGAGATGAGCGAGCATGCTCGTCCGAGCTTGGTGCTCGTTCGAGTATTACGGTACTCGTAAGTGCTCGCTGCTTGGTCGAGTATCTTGCCATGCTCGAGGAAATGGCATCTCCCGCATTTTGAATTTTTGGCGCCTATAAACTCAGCCAATCACAAGCCAGGAGACTCTGCGGTACACCCAGCATCACGTGGGGCCCTTACATGTCGATAGCAGGGGTTGGCTGGCCTGATCAGGTGACCCTGGAATATACTAGTGACTGCCTGCGGTGCTCGGCTCAGATGCTGTCTGGATGTCGTTAGGGACAGAGCTGCTGCGTTTCAGGGAGAGTATTAGGGCCTGGATTTAGTTCTCTGTTAGGCAGGAGTGATCTGAAAAGAACCCAACAGCCCTTCTAAGGGCTACAAGACAATTTTTTTTTTGTCTCCCCAGCTGGGCTGGCTGGCACTAGTAGTGCAGCTATCGCCATATATAACACTTTTTTTTATTGTTTTAACATCCATTTCATACAGCAGTGTGGAACCATTCTGTGTGTCACAGTTTAGCTGTCCACTCACTACAAACCACAATCCGTATTTTCTGTCCAGGTGACCCATACTGTACGTCAAGTAATCAAATACTGTCTTTTGCTTTCACTGATACAGCTACATTACAAAAATCTCTGTGCGACATTTGTCTGGGTTGCAGTCAAAAAAGCCACAGTAAGAAGGGGCTGAGTTTGCTCTCTGATAGTTTATGCACGTCACGTTAAAATATATATATATATATATATATATATATAAGAAATATATATATATAAAAAAATATATATAAAAAAAGGTTTTTTGTTGTTTTATCTCAGTGATACAAATCAATTTCATACAGCTGTGTGGAGCTGTCCACTCACCACAAACCACACTCCGTATTTTCTGTCCAGGTGACACATTCTGTACGTCACTTAATTAAAAAAGGTCTTTTGCTGTCACTGATACAGCTACATTACAAAAAACTCTGTGTGACATTTGTCTGGGTTGCAATTATGCAGACCAAATCTGCCTAATCTAATAGTTTCAGTGTAATTGCTCCATACTGCACGGTACGTAATAACATACGTAATTTTGCTCTAACTTATCCACCTATATACAAACCACAATCCATATTTTCTGTCCAGGCGACACATTCTGTACGTCACTTAATTAAAAAAGGTTTTTTGCTCTCATTGATACAGCTACATTACAAAAATCTCTGTGCGACATTTGTCTGGGTTACACTTAAGCAGACCAAGTCTGCCTAATCTAATAGTTTCAATGTAATTGCTCCATACTGCACGGTATGTAATAACATACATAATTTAGCTCTAACTTATCCAACTATATACAAAGCACAATCCGTATTTTCTGTCCAGGTGACACATTCTGTACGTCACTTAATTAAAAAAGGTCTTTAGCTCTCACTTATACAGCTACATTACAAAAATCTCTGTGCGACATTTGTCTGGGTTGCATTTAAGCAGACCAAGTCTATCTAATCTAATAGTTTCAGTGTAATTGCTCCATACTGCACGGTACGTAATAACATATGTAATTTTGCTCTAACTTATCCACCTATATATTTTCTTGTTCAGATTGAACAAGTTTGTGGGTTTCAGTACAGCAGGCCCATTTTTTTTTTTTTTATATAATACACTTATATACAGAAAATGTTGAACCCCAGGGCTAGGGGTCGAGGACGAGGGCGTGGGCGTGGGTGTGGGCATTCAATTACTGCAGGGGGCAGAGGCCATGGTCCTGGGCAGGGTGAGACAATACCTGCTGATGAGGGAGCAGGGGAACGCCGCAGAGCTACACTCCCTAGCTTCATGTCTGAACTTACAGGGACACGTGGTAGAGGACTGTTGAAACCACAACAGTGCGAACAGCTGATGTTGTGGATTGCGGACAATGCTTCAAGTAATTTGTCCACCAGTCAGTCTTCCACGCAGTCCACCCACGTTACCCAAGGGAGCACTCCTCTGGCTCCACCACCTCAACCTCCTTCCCCCCCAGTCTGCCCCCTCCCAGGAAAATTTGGAATGCGATCCGGCATACTCTGAGGTACTGTTTTCTGGACCCTTCCCAGAGTCACAAACCACTTCTCAGGTTGCTGTTGAACTCTTTCCCGATGCCCAAGTTTTCCAACTGTCGCAGTCAGTGGGTGATGATGATGATGACAATGTTGACTTAGGGGAAGAAGTGTGTAAAGAGGTGTCGGATGATGAGGAGACACGGTTGTCAGACAGTGGTGAAGTTGTTGTCAGGGCAGGAAATCCGAGGGGGGAGCAGACTGATGTATCGGAGGATGACGAGGTGACTGACCCAAGCTGGGTTGATAAGCCGAGTGAAGACAGTGCATCTGAGGCGTAGGCGAGTGCTGCACCAGAACAGGTTGGAAGAGGCAGTGGTGTGGCCAGAGGGAGAAGCAGGGCCAGAGCTGGTGCATCAGCAGCAACTGTTTCACGTAGTGAGGCTCCCGTGGCGAGGCCTAGATGTTCACAAGTCTGGAGGTTCTTTAAAGAAAGTGAGGATGACCGACGGACTGTGGTGTGCAACCTGTGCCACACCAGGATCAACAGGGGTGCCACCACCACTAGCCTAACCACCACCAGCATGCACAGGCATATGAGTGCTAAACACCTCACTCAATGGAACCAAGGCCGTTCACCTCCTGCGGGTCACACCACTGCTCCTTCCCCCGTGTCACTTGCTGCCTCTGCTAGTCAACCCCCTGCCCAGGACCCCGGCATGAGCGCCTCCCACCGGAAAACCACACCTTCACCTCCACGATCCTCCACAGCGTCCACCAATGTGTCCCAGCGCAGCGTTCAGCTGTCTTTACAGCAGACGCTGGCGCGCAAGAGGAAATACAGTTCCACCCACATGCCCAAGCCATCAACGTCCACATCTGCAAATTGCTTAGCCTGGAGATGCTGCCCTATAGGCTGGTAGAGACTGAGGCCTTTCGCAATCTCATGGCTGTGGCTGCCCCTCGGTATTCGGTCCCTAGCCGCCACTATTTTTCCCGATGTGCCGTCCCAGCCCTACACCAGCACGTGTCACAGAACATCATCCGTGCCCTGACCAATGCTGTTTCTGAGAAGGTCCACCTAACCACGGACACGTGGACAAGTGCTGCCGGGACCTCGGCCGCGGTCTCTCAGACGTACTATGCCTCCTCCTCCGACCCCTCCTCCTCCTCCACTTCCTCCTCCGAATTACCATCCGGGGGCACAGCGCCTTCAGTCGGTAGCTCTAGGCGCAGCAGCAGTGCCGTGGGTAAGCGCCAGCAGGCGGTGCTCAAACTGCTGAGCTTAGGTGACAAAAGGCACACTGCCCAAGAGCTGTTACAGGGCATCACAGCGCAGACCGATGTGTGGCTGGCACCGCTGAACCTCAAGCCAGGCATGGTTGTGTGTGACAACGGGCGTAACCTGGTGGCGGCTGTGCAACTCGGCAGACTGACACATGTGCCATGCCTGGCCCATGTGTTCAATCTAATAGTTCAGCGGTTCCTCAAGACATACCCCAATCTGTCTGATTTGCTCACCAAGGTGCGCCGCATCTGTGCGCATTTCTGCAAGTCGACCACAGATGCTGCCACTCTCAGGGCAGCGCAGGGCCTCCTACAACTGCCCGCTCACCGACTGTTGTGCGACGTGCCCACGAGATGGAATTCGACATTAAACATGTTATCCAGAATTTACCAGCAGCGCAGAGCGATTGTAGACTGCCAAATGTCAACTTCCACCAGAACTGGTAGTCAGGTCAGTCAGATTCCTCAAGTCTACAATGAGGAGTGGACGTGGATGTCTGATATCTGCCAGGTGTTGAGCAACTTTAAGGAGTCAACACAGATGGTCAGCGGCGATGCCACCATTATCAGCCTCACCATCCCGCTGCTTTGCCTGTTGAAAAACTCACTGCTCAGCATGAAGTCGGATGCTTTGCGCTTGTCACAAGAGACGGTGGAGGAAGATATGTCGTTTGATAGCCAGAGCACCCTCCGGTCTGTTTCTCACTGCGTATCAGAGGAGGGGGATGAGAATGAGGAAAAGGAGGAGAATGTCGGCGAGACAGAAGAGGTTACCAGTGCTCAGTCCTTAACTCTTGAGCGTATATGGGCTGAAGAGGAGGACTTGGAGGAGGAGGAGGAAATGGAGAGTCAGGCCAGTGAGGAGAGGGAATTCTTGCGTGTTGGGACTCTGGCACACATGGCAGACTTCATGTTAGGCTGCCTATCCCGTGACCCTCGCGTTAGAAGTATTTTTTTTTAACACCGATTACTGGGTGTTCACTCTCCTGGACCCACGGTACAAGCAGAACCTTTCCACTCTCATCCCTGTAGAGGAAAGGAGTATGAGAGTGAATCAATATCAACAGGCCCTGGTGCACAAGCTGAAACAATCCTTCCCATCTGTCACCCCAGCAAGACACTGTCACCTGTCACCAGTCTAGGCAGAGTAGGGGGGAGCTGTACAGAAAGATGGTGAGGGAGTACCTAGCTGACCATACCAACGTCCGGACCGATCACTCTGCTCTATACAACTACTGGGTTTCAAAGCTGGACACATGGCCTGAACTGGCGCTGTACGCCTTGGAGGTGCTGGCCTGCCCTGCCGCTAGCGTGTTGTCAGAGCGGGTATTCAGTGCAGCTGGTGGCGTCATCACCGATAAGCGTACACGCCTGTCAACTGACAGCGCTGACAGGCTGACGCTAATTAAAATGAACAAAGCCTGGATTTCACCGGAATTCAAATCTCTGGGGGAAAGCAGCTAAAGATTAACATTACTTATGAATCTGATTCCTCTTTTCTACTCCTCTTACTCCTCCTCCTCCTTGTCGTCTTTTCCTAACGCTGACCCAAAAAACGCCATTTTTTAGAAGTCCAACTGGCACTCTTTTACCACAATTTTTCCGGAGGTCCACCTACAGGCCCTCTCTCTAAACAATTTTTCCGGAGGTCCGCCTACAGGCCCTCTCTCCAAACAATTTTTCCGGATGTCCACCTACAGGCCCTCTCCCTAAACAATTTTTCCGTAGGTCTTCCTACAGGCCCTCTCTCTGAACATTTTTTCCGGAGGTCCACCTACAGGCCCTCTCTCTAAACAATTTTTCCGGAGGTCCATCTACAGGCCCTCTCTCCAAAAAATTTTTCCGGAGGTCCACCTACAGGCCCTCTCTCTAAACAATTTTTCTGAAGGTCCACCTACAGGCCCTCTCTCTAAACAATTTTTCCGGAGGGCCCCCTACAGGCCCTCTCTCCAAACAATTTTTCCGGAGGTCCACCTACAGGCCCTCTCTCTAAACAATTTTTCCGGAGGGCCACCTACAGGCCTTCTCTCCAAACAATTTTTCCGCAGTGTCAACTACAGACAGTGTAAAACAATGTTTCAGGAGCGTCAAACAGACAGTCTAAAACAATTTTTCAGGAGGCGCAAGTACCGACATTTAAAAAAAAAAATTTTTGCTGAGGGTCGACTTTGCAAACGAACTCACTCTGCTGTCACCGCCGCCATACAGGGCCACGAAAAATGTTTGTGGTTCGCCTGCTACCGCAGTGTCTCTCGCTCACTCTGTTGTCACCACCATAGTGGTTTGCACTATAGCAGCCCAAGTCTGCACATTCCCCTTTTTATCTCTAAGTGATCTATACTGCATGTCACGTAAAAAATAGGTTCTTTTGCTCTCAGTGATATAAATCCATTTCCTAAAATCCTTTCTTTCTCTTTAACTGATCTATACTGAACGTCACTTTTAAAAATACGTCTTTTTCCTCTCTTTCTCTCTCTCCAAACTATTTTTCCGGATAGGTGCCGTATACGGTATTAAAATGAGAAGAATGCATACAACACATGCCCCACTTGACAAATTTCAGAGTTGACAACCGTACCTGTTGATGCTAAATTTTTCAGTTGGGGTCCTGCGTCGTCATTCGAACTCCATCCGGCTGTTGTCACCACCACACACGCTAGCCAAGGGGGCACTCCTCTGGCTCTTCCAGCTCAACATCCTTCCCCCCAGCCTGCCCCCCACCTATAGGCCCTCTCTCCAAACAATTTACCCGGATAGGGGACGTATTAGATATTATACTGATTTGTTTTGGTTCTTCTTTTAATTGTCTCCTGACCTGTGATAGGCAGAGCATGGATATGTCCCCTTAGCTGCAGTAGAAAAGACACTCCCCTGGCCAGAGCAAGCTCTTTTTCCTTTTCCGTGTTTGAAAAATCCATGAAATATATGGTCCCAAGATAGGGGACGTATACGATTTTAAACTGAGAAGAATCGATACCACACATGCCCCACTAGTTCAAGCTCAATGTTAACAGCTGTACCAGTTGATGCCAAATTTTTAAGTGGGGGATCCACCACTACCAGCCTAACCACCACCAGCATGCGCAGGTATACGAGTGCTAAACACTATGGAACCAAGGCCGTCCGTTCCCCTCATGCGGGTCCCACCACTGCTCCTTCCCCTGTGTCACTCGCTGCCTCTGCGAGTCAACCCCCAGCCCAGGACCCCGGCACGAGCGCCTCCCGCCGGAAAACCACCCCTTAGCCTCCATGATCCTCCACACTGTCCACCAATGTGTCCCTGCGCAACGTTCAGCTGTCATTACAGCAGACGTTGGAGCGCAAGCAGTAAAAAAGTTCAGCCCACCTACATGCACAAGCCCACATACAGGGCCACACTAAATTTTTAATGTGCTCTACCTGCTACCGTCGTGTAGCTCGGTCACTCTAACTGAGTCTGACCCTGGGGCCGCTCATGTACTGCCCACTTGGAGGATTGTGGGGCCTACCTCGGTCATGGTTTCTCAGACTTACTGTGCCTCTTCCTCCAACCCCTCCTCCTCCTCCTTCGAATTACCATCCGTGCTTCACCGCCTGCTACCTCAGTCTAACTCGGTCACTCTGTTGTCACCGCCATGCTGCGTCAGGCTAAATTTTTGGGTGGCTCACCTGCTACCTCATCTAACTTGGTCACTTGTTGGTGTCACCGCCATGCTGTGTCAGGCTTATGCCTGTATCGTGTGGCTGGGGATAGGAGAGCAGTGCCAGCATGGGCATGGGTGATGGACCTTCGTTGCACCTAGTTGGGTACTTCCCTAACATGTGATGGGCATGTGCCTCACCTTTCTTGGTCTGGGTGAGCACCAATTGCCATGAGGGTAACCACCAGGCTGTTGCAG
>ONZH01024567.1:0-37885 GCA_900303285.1 Rhinella marina
GCATCATCTGCCAGTGTGTGACTTGGAAGTCGCAGTGTGGTGTGAAGCTGCCTGATTGCCCCATGAGGTAGTCTGTAACGGCTGACCTTTGCTCGCACAGGCGGTCCAGCATATGGAGGGCAGAATTCCAGCGTGTTGGCACGTCGCGGATTAGCCGATGTTGTGGCAGACTGCGCTGTCTCTGGATCCTGAGCAGGGTGTTCCTTGCAGTGTAGGAGTGGCTGAAGTGTTTGCACACATTGCGTGACATCCTCAGAAGGTCTTGTGGTGCAGGAAATGATCTAAGAAACCTGTGCACTATGAGGTTTATCACATGTGCCATACAAGGAGTATGACTCAGCCCTCCCTGCTGCACTGCAGAGACAATGTTCCTCCCATTGTCTGCTACCACACTTCAGCCATTGATCTACCTCCTCCCTGATGGTCCGGAGGAGCTCCTGCCCACTGTGGCTCCGTTCACCCAGGCTCCCCAAATGGAGGACAGCCTGAGAGCGCCGGGTCTGACATCGGTGGTAAGACACCGGGGCAGGTTGGACTGCTGTCAAAGCGGCGGATGGTTGCAAGGTGGTGGAGGCAGAACTTCTGCTTCCCGCTGCTGGCCCCCTAAAGCACCGTGGAGGTGACAGTGGCAAGAATGGGCCAACTTCCTGATGGCCATCTGGGAGGATGTTGACCCAATGGGCAGTAACAGACATGTACTGCCCTTTGCCATAATTTGAGGACCAGACATTAGCACTCAGACATTAGCCGAGAGTCCCAATGAGTCGCCCACCTTTTTCTGCACATAACTGTGCAGTGATGGGACAGCTTTGCCAGAGATGTAGTGGCGGCTGGGGACTCGCCATCTGGGGTGCGCACACGCCATGAAATCCCTGAAAGGCTGGGAATCCACGAGGTTGAAGGGCAGGGACTGAAGCACCAGCAGCTTAACCAGGTGTCCGGTCCACTGAGAGGATGCTGCATAATGGGATCTGCAGTGTATGGTGCATCCTGACAGGAAGTGGTATTGGGGTCACAGTTCTTCCAGGCCTGTTGGTGTTGCCTTTCCATATGCTTTTGCATCGATGTTGTCCCGAGATTATCACCCATACCACAACTGACCCTCTCATTGCACAGCAGGCACAAAGCGATGTGCTTATCTTTCCCCAGGCGGAAGAACTGCCAGACGACTGAGGACCGTGGTTTGCTGACAGCCACGGGGGGTCTTGCTGCCTGTTGACTGCCACTGCTGCCTGAGGGTGCCATCTCAGGACCAAGGCTTTGAGAAGGTGATCTCTGCCTGGTAGCTTGGCTTCTACCCCTCCCTCTTGTGCCTCGGTTTCTTGCAACAGTGGGATGTTGCTGCGTCGGTGGCACCTCTATTTCCTCCCCTGATGATGAGGATGATGCTGCTTGAGGACGCCACGTCCGATCAGCGACATTGTCATCAAACTCAGCACCACTGCTATCTTTTTGCAAAGTTTGTAACAAATCCGGTTCGTTACGGTTCGGTTCGCTCATCCCTAATCCTGAGTTACATCATGTATTATACTCCAGAGCTGTACTCACTATTCTGCTGGTGCAGTCACTGTGTACATACATTACTTATCCTATACTGATCCTGAGTTACATCCTGTATTATACTCCAGAGCTGTACTCACTATTCTGCTGGTGCAGTCACTGTGTACATACATTACTTATCCTGTACTGATCCTGAGTTACATCCTGTATTATACTTCAGAGCTGCACTCACTATTCTGCTGGTGCAGTCACTGTGTACATACATTTCTTATCCTGTACTGATCCTGAGTTACATCCTGAATAATACTCCAGAGCTGCACTCACTATTCTGCTGGTGGAGTCACTGTGTACATACATTACTTATCCTGTACTGATCCTGAGTTACATCCTGTATTATACTCCAGAGCTGTACTCACTATTCTGCTGGTGGAGTCACTGTGTACATACATTACATTACTTATTCTGTTCTGATCCTGAGTTACATCCTGAATTATACTCCAGAGCTGTACTCACTATTCTACTGGTGCAGTCACTGTGTACATACATTACTTATCCTTTACTGATCCCGAGTTACATCCTGTATTATACTCCAGAGCTGCACTCGCAATTCTGCTTGTGCAGTCACTGTGTACATACATTATTTATCCTGTACTGATCCAGAGTTACATCCTGTATTATACCCCAGAGCTGCACTCACCATTCTGCTGGTGCAGTCACTGTGTACATCCATTACTTATCTTGTATTGATCCTGAGTTACATCCTGTATTATACTCCAGAGCTTTATTCACTATTCTGCTGGATGGAGTCACTGTGTGTCAACCTGTACTATAGATAGATTTCTAACTTGACTGTCCAATCTAGTCACTGAAAGCTATTGAAAAAGTAGAAGAGAGTCTCTGGACAGTGTCTGCGAAATATGTCATAAAAAGGCAGGATTAGAATGAAATAAGAATTCTTTTTATCCCATTCAGTCCTGCACGGTGCAGTAAGCAGTGCTATAAATAGAGATGAGCAAATTTTTCCAAAATTCGATTCGGTTGGTTCGCCGAATTTTCCTTAACGATTCGATTCGGTCCGAATAAATTTGTGGTGAATAGCATTAAAAAACGGCTATTTCCCAGCTGCAGAAAGCCTGTATACTGGTGTAGAACACTATGTCTTGCAGTAACACTCATAGGGAGTCTGCTGTGGTAGGGAAACAATACTGTGAGCCAGTATGACACGCAGATAACAGGTGTCGCTCTTAGAATCGCTGCACACTTTACGTATTTGGTCAGTTATGGGGCCAAAAATGAGCAAATAACTCTAGTCTGAACTCAGCCTTACAGGTCAATGTTAGCGCCAGCTATAAAGGACCGTGCAGAGGCCCAAGATCCTACTAGAGCGCCAAAGAGCACACTCTTTTTAAACCAATTCACTGAATACACATAGATTTCTGACAGAACCTGTTCTATTACAAGCTTAAACAAGCAGAGCCCCCCCGACAGTGTGGAGATGGCAGTGACAGCAGCATCAGGAGACTACAAAGTGCCACAACGACAGTATATAGGAGGCAGTGGCAGTAGCTGTAGCATTAAGAGGCCACACAGTGGCACAACGACAGAGTGTGGAAGTGGCAGCAGCAATAGAATTTTCTGGCCACAGAGTGGCACAATGAAAGAGTGTGGAAGTGGCAGCAGCAGTAGAATTATGAGGCCACAGAGAGGCGCAACGATAGAGTGTCCAAGTGAGAGCAGCAGTAATAGAATTATGAGGCCAGAGTGGTACGACAACAGAGATGGGAAGAAAAAAGTTCCCATGACCACTAATGTCTGTGGCCGAGGAATTGACGTAGACCAAGTATCAACCATTTTTTAAATTTGTCCTGCCTGTGACTGTAGAAGGTGTGACAGAGTGGCAAGACGACAGAGATAGGAAGGGAAAAGTTCTCATAACCACTAATGTCTGTTCCCGAGGAATTGATGTAGAACAAGTGTCAACCGTTGTCAAGTTTAACCTGCACAGTGTGCAAGTGGCAGCAGTAGTATTAGAATTTTGAGGTCACAGAGTGGCACAATGACAGAGTGTAGAAGTGACAGCAGCAGTAGTAGAATTATGAGGCCAGAGTGGAACGACGACAGAGATGGGAAGGAAAAATTTCTCATGACCACTAATGTCTGTGCCCGAGAAATTGCAGTAGAAGTGTCAATTGTTGTCAAGTTTGAACCGCTTGTTACTGTAGAAGGTCTGACAGAGTGGCACGACGACAGTGTAGAGGAGGCAGTGGCAGCAGCAGTAGAATTTGGAGGCTACAGAGTGGCACAATGACAGAGCGTGGAAGTGGCAGCAGTAGTAGTAGCAGAATTACGAGGTCACACAGTGGCAAAATGACAGAGTGGCCCGACAAGAATGAAAACGTCAGTCAGTAGAATTTCGCAATCACAAGTTCAAGTATGTCACCACCTGCTGGTTCAGGTCCTCCTCCAGGTCTAGCGGATGCTGCTGATGATTAGTTTCTTTACTATGTGGGTGAAGAAAGCTGCTCATCAGCAACTCTAGACTCAGGCTGCTGCCAATGGAGTTGGTACTGCTACTGCCACCCCTACCCCTCCAGCAGCCATGGCAGTGGAACATGAGCGCCTAGGACCCCCCGGTCAGACCTGGGGGAGGAAGGACGATGGCGCATCGGCCAACTGACTACATAGGATGTCTCTATAGTAGTTCAGTTTATCCTCCCTCTCGGCGGGTGTAGAAAAAGGCCCCCATTTTGGACCGGTAGCAAGGGTCTAATAGGGTGGAGAGTAGAGATGAGCAAATCATTCAAAATTTTATTCGCCGAATATTTGCCGAATTTCTCACTAGATTCGTATTTACACAAACGTATTTGTCGAATCTACGTTAAAAAAACAAACAAAAAAAAAACAATTGTTGTTTTGCGAACATTCCTGCGTAAATTATGTACGTACAATCAGCATGGTTAAAAGTACACAATACCTAAGCATTAACGTACAAAAGTGCATACGAATCATTAACGTACTTTTGACGCGCGAATGCGTCATGCGCACGAGGCTAGGCCGCGGCCTACAGTCTTTAGAGGCAGACTATATAAGCTAGAAAAATAAGGTGCTCACTGCTAGCTATCAATAAGCAAATCATTTACTAAAAACACTGTACAATAGGTGCATTAATAAGACACATTGCAGTACCTGAAAAAGAATACACACAATGGGCTAAAGTGCAGAACCATTAAAAACAGTGTAGCTAAAATACAGCAAAGACATAAGTATGCAAACATTTTAGTGCAATCAATTTCACATTTGCAAGCATAAAAGACTCAGATATACATTTGAGTCTCTCCTTATGGCTCCTAGCTGGCATGATAAAACAGTCTGTCTGGAACACACATTCCAAAATTCAATTGTAATCCACGTGAGGTAAAATTGTAATCCAAACAGGTAATGTGTAATCCACATGGATAATACAGAATAGCAGCAAATAGAGAACCCTTTTGGAAAAGGGGGCTGCCAAATAACCTGAGAAGGGGGTAAAAAGGAAAATAGGCGCACTTTGGCGCAACAGGGAATTTTTTTGAGAATGGGAGGAGTCGTGACAGCCATGCCCATCTGGGTGAGTCAAACGGGGCAACAGAAACTAAACAAAAACAACTGCCAACTAGCATCTCACCCGTCAGGTGCAGTCCATGGTGTGGCTCCCATAGGTCCTCCTGCAGTGCCCTTGACACTGCCAGTAGTTGGGTTCCTCATATGAGGGACCTGAAGTCCTCCTCGTTCTAGCTGCTAAAACTCTTTTTTTTGAGAATTATATATGCTACAACTGGCTGTAATTGTCCCACTTCAGCATCGAGTGAATTTTTTTTTTCAAGACTAATAGCTGCTAGAGCGCTTTACTATATAGAACTTTTAGAATAATACACACTACAACAGGCTATAATTCTCCTACTTCAGCACAAGGCAAATAATATGTTATTTGGGCAACAGTAATAAATGCCAGTAGCTTTTAAAATATAGAACTTTGGCTCTGTAGGCCAAATCAAGCTTTTTTGAGAATAATAACGTGTATAATTCTAAAAAAAAGAGTTTTAGTAGGCGAACAGCGCCAAAGTTCTATATAGTAAAGTGTTCTAGCAGCTATTATTGTTCAAATTATTATTCGCTCGGTGCTGAAGTGGGACATTTACAGCCCGTTGTAGCCTGTATTATTCTAAAAAAAGTTTGATTTGGTCTACAGCGCCAAAGTTCTATATTTTAAAAGCTACTGGCATTTATTACTGTTGTCCAAAAAGAATATTATTTGCTCTCATGTTCCTTTTTCCATGTCAAAACACATGCAGCCGACATTTTAGTAGAAAAAAAAAACAAAACAAAACAAAAAAAAACGATTAGTCACCACGAATCGTCAGGAAATTCTAAATCGAAAAATTCCTGAAATTCGGATTGAATTCCACTTTGTCCAATTCAATTTGCTCATCTCTAGCTATGAACAATTCCTACATGTCCTGTGTCCTCACAATCGTTGGTTTCTCACCTTGGCTTCTTGTCCTCTAATTCCCTTTCTTCAGTGTTCTCTGCCGTCTTGGTGGATCTCATGAACGTCCAGCTCCTGTCTTAACTCTACTGAATCTGTGCATGGACTGAGGAGCTTCATTTGAACTGAAATGCAGAAGGAAAATGAAGAAATATCTGCCAGTTTCCTGCCATTTATTTTCGGCTTAACACCACAAAAAGTATTCAGATATTTCCGCATCATATACAGTTGTTATTAATGTTGGATTTTGGTTAATATTTGATGTTGAAATCCACGCAAGATTTGTCTAGAATCTACATTACATTGATTTTGAAGAAATATCCGCATGGTTCTTCATATTCTCATGGATAGGAAATCCATATCAGAGAATATGCTCATTGAGTGGGGTTATATCTGTGTGTGGTCCTTTACATGTCAAGCTTCACTTCTGGGGCAGAAATATGATGGTCAGCCATAGATTTCTACCTCATATTCTGTGGTAGATTTTTCTGATGGATAAATCTGCCACCTAATATCCACTCCTGAAATCATGAAACGGCATCTTTTCTAGATACCTTACTCAGCCGCCTCCATACTGTATGTCCAATACACTTATATCTAGTGGGTTACATTTACAGTATTAACTCTTGTAACAAACTGTATGGTAAAGTGCTGGAAGGGGTGTATTTGCTGAGAGTTATTTAAAGGGGTTCTGTCACTTCAGCAAATCACATTTATTTCTGTATGAGAAAGTTAATACGAGGCACTTACTACTGTATTGTGATTGTACTGTATTGTAATGTATTGTGATTCTCCATATTGCTTCCTTTGCTGGCTGGATTCAATTTTCTATCACATTATACACTGCTCGTTTCCATGGTTACGACCACCCTGTAATCCATCTGTCTTGCCCGTGCTTGCACACTATAGAAAAAAGCACCAGCCTATGTGCCCTCCCCCGGACTCGGCCACCAGAGAAGCCGCCACTTTTTCCTATAATGTACAAGCACGGCCACTGCTGATGGATTACAGGGTGGTCGTAACCATGGAAATGAGCAGTGCATAGTGTGATGGTGTATCATTAACAAATTAGGCAACTTGATACCAAATACACCCATTTAGGTTCAGATACTCTTTAAAGAGAGATTGTACACACTAATTTAATAATATTAAAACAAAGAAGTAAATTTATTAAAGGAATAAGGATTATTTGGCAAATAAATGTTCTTTTTAGCAAAATTAGGTAAATACACCAACACCAAATAGCAAACATTCAAACAATAAAGGTTAGACAAAAATACAACTACTAATTACATAATTACAACCACACTTCATCTAGAGTCCTGACTACATCCAGAATGAATGCACTTACATCACCAATTGAGTTCACATCATCTGACAGCAACACATCAGCTCAGGAGCCCATTTCAGCAAAAGCTATCAGTGACTCGATTGGGAACAACATTTGTCTACGCAGATATGTCTATCCAACAGATAAACTCCAATGGTTTGCTGAAAAAGTCCAGCTATTATACTGTTTTAACCAAAGAGCTTCACCCCCTAATAGAATGTATCTACAGTAGATTACCCAATCCATAGTGGTCACTGTGCATATCGTCTTTTTCTCTTATTACTTCGGACCTTAAAGTGGCTGATTCTAAGATCCACAATAAATCAGAATGCCAAGACAGTGCTAACTCTCTTGTGTACATATTTCCAAGCAAGTACAGTGGTTCCTCAAGATACAATATTAATTGGTTCCAGGACGACCATTGTATATTGAAACCATTGTAAGTTGAGTAATCGGTTCCAAAATGTCATCCAAGATAAAAGAAAATGAAGAATTAAGAAAAATAAGCAACAAAACAGAAACAAAGACCGCGCTGATCTCCAGAGGCAATCCAGATCACCAGTGAGCCAAGTACAAATCAGCCGATATAGCCAAACATTGACTTTGTAAGCAGGTCTCCCATCACCTTGCAATTTCGACCTCCTATTTGTGGTCAAGAGAGGAAACACCGATAGTGAAGCACAGCTGACAAAGAAATACGCTACAAACTTTAATATACTCATAGAAGTAAAAACATCAAAAGCACATGACAATGTAAGCGTAGTCCCTCGCGTGTCACCCGGCCTAGGTTTCGATTTCACATCTTCAGGGGCTTCTAACCAACCCTCTTCTGGGTGTCTTATACAGGGTGGGCAATTTATGTAGATACACCAAAATAAAATGGGAATGGTTGGTAATATTAACTTCATGTTTGTGGCACATTAGTATATGGGAGGGGGGAAACTTTTCAAGATGGGTTGTGACTGTGGCGGCCATTTTGAAGTCGGCCATTTTGGATCCAAATTTAGTTTTTTCAATGGGAAGAGGGTCATGTGACACATTACACTTATTGAGAATTTCACAAGAAAAACAATGGTGTGCTTGGTTTTAACATAACTTTATTATTTCATAAGTTATTTACAAGTTTCTGACCACTTGTAAAATGTGTTCAAAGTGCTGCCCATTGTGTTGGATTGTCAATGCAACCCTCTTCTCCCACTCTTCACACACTGCTAGCAACACCGCAGAAGAAATGCTAGCACAGGATTCCAGTATCTGTAGTTTCAGGTGCTGCACATCTCGTATCTTCACAGTATAGACAATTGCCTTCAGATGATCCCAAAGATAAAAGTCTAAGGGGGTCAGATCGGGAGACCTTGGGGGCCATTCAACTCCTACATGATGATGTGTTTCCCTCTTTATGCACTGAAGCTGGCACGTTCCCTGAGTTTTTCCAGCATGATGATGCATCACCACATTATGGGTGTCAGGTCCGAGCATTCCTAGATGAACAGTTTCCTGGCAAGTGGATTGGTCATCGTGGGCCAGTTGAATGGCCCCCAAGGTCTCCCGATCTGACCCCCTTAGACTTTTATCTTTGGGGTCAACTGAAGGCAATTGTCTATGCTGTGAAGATACGAGATGTGCAGCACCTGAAACTATGGATACTGGAAGCCTGTGCTAGCATTTCTTCTGCGGTGTTGCTATCAGTGTGTGAAGAGTGGGAGAAGAGGGTTGCATTGACAATCCAACACAATGGGCAGCACTTTGAACACATTTTATAAGTGGTCAGAAACTTGTAAATAACTCATGAAAGAATAAAGTTACTTTAAAACCAAGCACCAATGTTTTTCTTGTGAAATTCTCAATAAGTTTGATTTGTCACATGACCCTCTTCCCATTAAAAAAACTAAAGGTTGATCCAAAATGGCCAACTTCAAAATATCCGCCATGGTCACAACCCATCTTGAAAAGTTTCCACCCTCCACAAACAGGAAGTTAATATCACCAACCATTCCCATTTTTTTAGGTGTATCCATATAAATGGCCCATCCTGTATATCCAAGTCCAATTAGTAGGGAAGGCTTTCTCTGTAATTAGTTTATAATTTCTAATTCATATATCTTTATATACCCATCATAAGAACATCATTAATAATTACTTGCATTACAGATAAAAAAATAAAATAAATAAGAATAGGAGTAAAAACAAAAAGCATATTCACAAGCATCCATTTTTCAAATCCCAAATCCCAGGACTGATGGCATGCACTCAGCCTCAATGGAAAACACCTAGCTGCTGATATTTCCTCCTAAAAAAAACATCCCTGCCTTGTATTCTCTCTTGGAAGAGAATGTGGGTGCTCATTGCAATAGTCACTATGTGGCAAGCAACTGTGGTCATCTGAAGAAAGTGCCATATTCCAAAGAGCAAGTTTTATCTTTATACCATTGCGGATACAGAAGCTGCAGAAGTTGACGTTCCCATATCTATACTACTGATGCGCAAGCAAGTGTGCCGGCACACGAGGGTACAACAAGACTCCACAGAATTCCGATACCAGAGGTGAGCAGACAAAAGCTGATGGATAACCATTGCTATAACTCCCTCACAGTGACCCCAAATCTTATAGCTGAATGGGGAGATTTATGATACTGGTAAGAAGCGCTATTGTGTGGTACTGTACATTATGTCTAACAAACGGACATATAAGAATATTAACAACATCAAGACCAACTGTGATACGGAGTTGGAATACAATTAGCAGAGTGACTCTGTATACAGACATTCATCTAATAGAGAGACTCTGAATGAATAGTAAGAGAACGCTCATACAGTACTGGATTTTTACATGATTTTTTACTGTATTTAATGAAAATACTAGCCTTTTTTGTGTGAGCGCCACATTTAGGCATTAATAAGGGACCACAACTGTCAATATTTTATATATGTTTTTATATTTTATTTATGTATGTATGCACTGAGCCGGCCATGAGGTACATCAAAGGCAGCAATACGATTCAGAAAGTCACGAGAGTCTTTCAAAAGACCAAGGAGTGTTCTTACCATTTCCTGCAATCCGAGACTCAGTTACAGCAACCTCCGAGACTCTTGGTCATCCGGACGAGTTACTCAAATCTTTCTGCACAATCATAGCACCACCCTCATCAGCTGTCTCAAAACTAAAGGGCTTATCTCTCTGTAAATTCAACAAAGCCTCTTTCTCCTCATTTGCTAAATTGTTTTTATTTTTAATCCCATTTTTCTGCTTTTCCCGCTTTTCCAAGATTTCATCCACCACAACTTGCTGAAAAGTCTCCAGATTAAATTTATGTAGAAATCAAGGGAACAGAAAGAACACATAAATTGTATGGTTAAACTACTGTGGCTCAGCACTTCGGTGTTCAGTTAGGACATGGAATTTATTATATAAAGGGGTTTTTGGAGATTTTTTAAAAGGTGATCAGTATCTGATTGGTAGAGGTCTAAAACTGGGGACCTGTGCAGATCAGCTGTTTGAGAAGGCACCTGCGAGCACTGAGCCATTCATTTCATAGCAGCTATGCTTGGCATCACAGGTCAGCACCAATCACTTCACTCCACGTGACGTCACTGGCCTAGGAAGAGCTGAGAGAAGGCCATGCAGTACTGTGAGTGCTAGTGCCTTTTCAAACAGCTGATCAATGAGGGTCCTGGGTGTCAGACCCCCACCAATCAGATACTGATGACCTCTCCTGAGGATAGGTCATCAGTAAAAAAAAGTCTCAGAAAACCCCTTTAAGATGGTGTGTTATAGAGGAAGTCAGGGAATCAGATGTTCATCAGGTTCAGTCTAGATTACTTCAGAGAGAGACATATTGGATTATTCACTAAAAGTCCAATGACATACTGTATGCAGTTGTGCACCATTTTTGTGATGTGAGTTTTGAATTGGCCTTGGATTTGAGGTCCTGTGTTTATGGAGTTCGTGATGACAGATGTTTTTTTTTAAATGTATTACTGCAGTTTGATAAGCTGTTTTTGTACTCTTATGTATAACTTTGTGACCACATGTATTTACCTTAATTGGAGGTTACATTTAAGCACAGTGCTGAGTGTTACGGCTCATGCTCACAACTGTGTCTGTTTAGCAGTTTGAATATTCCAAATCTGCAAGGCAAGGATACCGGCTGTGTGAGTTCCGCATTCAGAGGAATGGATCTTCCAGCCCACAATAAAGCAGTCCTGTTTTTTTGTCCATGATACATGTGCTATTTTGTAATTCAGATGCAGACTGAAACCACGGTCATTTGCATGAAGCCTAGCAAACATGCTTGAGAAAGTGGGCAGACTCTCTTGAAATATTGTAGGTGGTGTCTTACACACTCCATCCAACCTCTGTGCAAACCACTGCATATGAAGACTGCTGAAGTGAGCAAGACAACAACTGAATCCTATGGACTTGGTCTGACAGCTTGTGGTGATAATTATGTCTTATGGAGTCTGCATATTTAAGTAAAAAAAAAGAAATGGAGATGAACTGTTGTCCCATGCACTTCATTTGTTGAGGGTTACATAGAAATCAAAAGGCATGAAACATAGCTGCCTTAGCTCATCCTCTTTCACCTCAATGATAATGTTGTGTCTTTCTAAAGCCAGGGAGAACTGTGTCATACAACTACTTGTACTACTATTACTACTTGATAGATCACTGGTGCTGCTACTACCCACATTTTGACACAGGGGTGATGAGGCATGTTTTTTTTTGTTTAGCATTCTTTTTTTTTCCAGACATTTTACTATAAAACCTATAAATGAAAAGTCAAGGTTTTTGTACACAGATTATTAAACAGTACTAGCAAAGTATGTTTTCTGCAATTTAATAACAAAGGTGCAATTAAATGTTGTGAATCCCTCCTGTACCTCAAACACACTGCACACTGGTGTTAAGAATTTACAGTACAGTGATCATGATGGAATTTATACAGTGAAACATCTTTGAACTACATGTGCAGGAATGCCTTCAGTAACATACTGTAGTTATAATTTGCATTACTGCTGTAAATGTGTTCGCAGTATCTACTTGTTATTAGAGATGAGCGAGTAGTGTTCGATCGAGCCGGTATTCGATCGAATACTACGCTATTCGGCATACTCGATTTCAAAGGGCGATGGCGCCCTGAGAATTCGTTTCCCCTCCCACCTTCCCTGGCGCTCTTTTTCCACCAATCAACATGCAGGGGGGGTATGACAGGCACGCTGAGCACGCTGGCAGCGCGAAAACAGCGTCTACATGGATTGGCTGGAAAAACCATGTGACCTCGAATATTAAAAACTCAGCTCTTCCTGCTCGTACGCATATGCTGCGTGAACTTAGTCAGGGACAGAGGCTGGAGAAGGGACAGACAGGTTTTAGCAGTTGGACAGGCAGGAGCGTGATTAAAAGCCCTTATCAGGGCTACTATAGTGCAGTACAGTGATAGCTTTACTACAAGATACACTTTACAGAGAACGGCTGCCGTATTCAGGGATAGCTGCTGGAGTAGGGACAGAGAGAGGCATTAGTGGTGTATTAGGTGCTCTGCTACATACCAAACTATATTTGGCACTACTGTTCTGCGTTCTTTTTGGCTGCAAAACCCTGTTATATACCTAGTGTGTATATGCACCATCTGATCTGGCAGTATACGGCTGTGAATTTTATTTTTTTTTAAAATACAGTTTATTTGGCTCTAGTGTTCTGGGTTCTGTGTGCCTGCAATACCCTTTTTGAATACCAGGTGTAAATACCCACCGTCTGTACAGTTAGTACACGGCTGTGTACCTTGAAATATACAATATCTAGGCCTTTTAATTGGCCACTGTACTGTGCGTTCTCTTGCTAAATTATTTCACATACCTGGTGTAAATACCCACCGTCTGTACAGTTAGTACACGGCAGTGTACCTTGAAATATACAATATCTAGGCCTTTTAATTGGCCACTGTACTGTGCGTTCTCTTGCTAAATTATTTCACATACCTGGTGTAAATACCCACCGTCTGTACAGTTAGTACACGGCTGTGTACCTTGAAATATACAATATCTAGGCCTTTTAATTGGCCACTATACTGTGCATTCTCTTGCTAAATTATTTTAAAAACCTGGTGTAAATACCCACCGTCTGAGCAGTTAGTACATGGCTGTGTACCTTGAAATATACAATATCTAGGCCTTTTAATTGGCCACTATACTGTGCGTTCTCTTGCTAAATTATTTTAAAAACCTGGTGTAAATACCCACCGTCTGAGCAGTTAGTACACGGCTGTGTACCTTGAAATATACAATATCTAGGCCTTTTAATTGGCCACTATACTGTGCGTTCTCTTGATAAATTATTTTAAAAACCTGGTGTAAATACCCACCGTCTGAGCAGTTAGTACACGGCTGTGTACCTTGAAATATACAATATCTAGGCCTTTTAATTGGCCACTATACTGTGCGTTCTCTTGCTAAATTATTTCACATACCTGGTGTAAATACCCACCGTCTGTACAGTTAGTACACGGCTGTGTACCTTGAAATATACAATATCTAGGCCTTTTAATTGGCCACTATACTGTGCGTTCTCTTGCTAAATTATTTCACATACCTGGTGTAAATACCCACCGTCTGAGCAGTTAGTACATGGCTGTGTACCTTGAAATATACAATATCTAGGCCTTTTAATTGGCCACTATACTGTGCGTTCTCTTGCTAAATTATTTTAAAAACCTGGTGTAAATACCCACCGTCTGAGCAGTTAGTACACGGCTGTGTACCTTGAAATATACAATATCTAGGCCTTTTAATTGGCCACTATACTGTGCGTTCTCTTGCTAAATTATTTCACATACCTGGTGTAAATACCCACCGTCTGTACAGTTAGTACACGGCTGTGTACCTTGAAATATACAATATCTAGGCCTTTTAATTGGCCACTATACTGTGCGTTCTCTTGCTAAATTATTTCACATACCTGGTGTAAATACCCACCATCTGAGCAGTTAGTACACGGCTGTGTACCTTGAAATATACAATATCTAGGCCTTTTAATTGGCCACTATACTGTGAGTTCTCTTGCTAAATTATTTCACATACCTGGTGTAAATACCCACCGTCTGTACAGTTAGTACACGGCTGTGTACCTTGAAATATACAATATCTAGGCCTTTTAATTGGCCACTATACTGTGCGTTCTCTTGCTAAATTATTTCACATACCTGGTGTAAATACCCACCATCTGAGCAGTTAGTACACGGCTGTGTACCTTGAAATATACAATATCTAGGCCTTTTAATTGGCCACTATACTGTGCGTTCTCTTGCTAAATTATTTTAAAAACCTGGTGTAAATACCCACCGTCTGAGCAGTTAGTACACGGCTGTGTACCTTGAAATATACAATATCTAGGCCTTTTAATTGGCCACTGTACTGTGGGTTCTCTTGCTAAATTATTTCACATACCTAATTATATACCCAAATATTGTATTTGCAACCAAAAAAAAATAAAATGCGGAGGGGGGCTAGCGGAATCGGACGTGGACGAGGACGGGGGCGCGGAAATGCTGTTGGTGGCCTTGTTGAAGCCACTGGGGATACAATGCGTGCTGGTGAGGGTCAGCCATGATCCCACTCATCCAGAATCCCTGCCTTTATGGGACAGTTAAGCAGGGGGCGAGTTACACCGCTGTTGAGGCCTGAGCAGGTTGAACAGGTGGTGCAATGGATAGCCGATAGCGCTTCCACACAGTTGCCCACCAGCCAGTCATCCACACAGTCTCACTCTGACCCTCCTTCCTCCACACCTGGCCAACAGAGTAATCCCACCCTTGACCCCTCCCAGGAGTTCTTTTCGGGTCCTTTTTCAGATGTGCCAGAAGAATCCCAGGAGCTAGCAGAGGAATTTGTTTGTAGTGATGCCCAAACACTTGAGTTTTCGCCATCTCCTGCTGATGTGGACCCTGAACCAGCATCTGTTATCATTAGCGATGATGATGATGAGACGCAGTTGCCATGAAGGGAGGCTGTTGGAATGTCCAGTGGGCAGGAGGAGGAGCAGAGTGAGGAAGAGGAGGTGGTGGATGACGAAATGACCGACCCCACTTGGCCAGGGGTGATGTCCAGCGGGGAAAGCAGTGGAGAGGTGGTGGTCTGCGCAGCACCGAAAAAGGCAGCAAGAGGCAGAGGGATGTCCACAGGCAGAGGGATGTCCAGAGGCAGAGGGATGTCCAGAGGCAGAGGGATGTCCACAGGCAGAGGGATGTCCACAGGCAGAGGACAGTCCAGACAGAGTAGTGAGGCCACAGCCAGCACGGCCGAAGCTGTTCCCGGCAGCGGGCAGTCGCGCGAAGCTCCCCCATCGAGGCCTCGTACTTCTGTGGTGTGGAGATTTTTTAATGTTTGTGCGGATGACAAACTGAGCGCGGTTTGCACACTCTGCCACTCAAAACTGAGTAGGGGCTCTGAGAAGAGCAATATGACCACCTCAGGCATGCGGCGTCACTTGGAATTCAAGCACTGGGCTGAGTGGGAGAGAACAAACGCAATACAACCTGCGCCCGGTCTTGCTGCCATTGCCTCTTCCCCTTTGTTGTGTGCTGACACTGCGGTCCAGACCTCCAGCCAGGACACCTCCACATCTGCCTCTGCCTCGGCTACTTTGGGGCCTTCTCCTTCAGCCTCCCCTTCCCCCGCCTCTTCGCCTGCACCTTCACACTCCTCGTCCCAACAACTGTCCATCTCGCAGGCGTTCGACCGCAGGCGGAAGTACGCCTCGAGTCACCCCCAAGCCCAAGCCTTAAACTGCCACATCTCCAAACTGCTGGCCCTGGAGATGTTGCCGTTTAGGCTTGTGGAGACGCAGGCCTTCCGCGACCTGATGGCGGCTGCCGCACCTCGCTATTCCGTCCCCAGCCGCCACTACTTTTCCCGGAGTGCCGTCCCCGCCCTGCACCAGCACGTGTCGCGTAACATCAGGCGGGCCCTGAGGTACGCAGTCAGCGCAAAGGTCCACTTGACCACCGACTCGTGGACAAGCGCTTGCGGCCAGGGACACTACATCTCATTGACGGCACACTGGGTGAATGTAGTGGAAGCGGGGACGGGGTCGCAAACAGAGACGGCCTACCTACCACCCCCGCCCAAGATTGCCAGCATGGGTTCTGATAAACCCCCCTCCTCCTCCTCCTCCTCCTCCTCCTCCTCCTCCTCCTCCTCCTGTGCCTTAACATCGCCCTCAGCCGCTAGCTGGAAGCGTTGCAGCACTGGCGCGGGGAGACGTCAGCAGGCGGTGCTAAAGCTCATCAGCTTGGGCGACAGGAAGCACAGCACCCCAGAGGTGAGGGACGCCATATTGCAGCAGACGGAGATGTGGCTGTCGCCGCTGCAGCTAGGACCAGGCATGGTCGTGTGCGATAACGGCCGTAACCTGGTGGCGGCTCTGGAGCTTGCCGAACTCAATCACGTACCATGCCTGGCCCACGTTTTTAATCTGGTAGTCCAAAAATTTCTAAAGACTTACCCCAACCTGGCAGAGCTACTGGTGAAAGTGCGGCACTTGTGCGCTCACTTTCGGAAGTCAACTGTAGCTGCTGCTAGCTTAAAAAAACTCCAGCAACGCCTCCATTTGCCTGAACATCGGCTGTTGTGCGACCTGCCGACTCGCTGGAATTCCACCTATTCCATGTTGGCCAGGGTGTGTGAGCAGCAGAGAGCATTGATGGAGTACCAGATTATGAATCCACGCGTGCCTCCAACTCAGCTCCCTCAGTTTGCCAACCACGAGTGGCCATGGATGGCAGACATATGCGATGTACTGCGTATCTTTGAGGAGTCCACCAAGAAGGTCAGCAGCGAGGACGCTATAGTGAGCGTAACCATCCCGCTCCTATGCGTCCTTAAAGAATCGCTCATCGCAATAAGGGAGAACGCATTGCACGCAGAGGAGACGGGGGTAGGAGGAGACGCAACGGAGCTACACAGTCAGACCACACTTTTGTCTGCTTCACGGTGGCAGTTGCAGGAGGAGGAGGATGAGGAGGAGGAGGACGACGTGGAGGTGGCTGTGGAAGAGGAGGAGGATGCTGGCGGCGAGGGTAGCAGTCAGGCTGTGTGCGTCCCATTGGTTCAGCGCGGATGGGGCGGAGAGGAGGCGGAAGAGGAAGAGGAGGAAATGGCAAGTGATCCTTCTGGTGGGGGCAGTGAGGTCATGCCTATTCAGAGTCTGGCACACATGGCTGACTTCATGCTGGGCTGCTTTTCCCGGGACACACGTGTTGTCCGGATAATGGAGAACAAACTGTACTGGGTCTTCGCACTCCTGGACCCCCGGTATAAAGATAACGTCTCCTCTTTTATTCCGGTAGAGGAGAGGACGAATCGATTGCTGGAATACCAGAGGGAACTCGTGCAGAACATGATGGAGATTTTCCCACCCACCATCGCTGGCGGCAGAGAGGAGAGGGTCTCCCAGAGTCCCACAACATCGATCAGGCCCACAGCCACCAGGGGAACACTCTCCAAGGTGTGGGACACGTTCATGGCACCCCTCGTGCAACTTCCATCACTGCGGGGCCCGCTATCAGCAGGAGGGACAAGTATCGGCGGATGTTGCGGGAGTACCTGGCAGACCGTACCCCTGTCCTCCCCGATCCCTCGGCGTCCTACACTTACTGGGTCTCCAAGTTGGACACGTGGCTGGAACTGTCCCTGTACGCCTTGGAGGTGCTTGCCTGCCCTGCCGCCAGCGTGCTATCAGAAAGGGTGTTCAGCGCAGCCGGGGGCATTATAACCGATAAGCGCAGCCACCTGTCAACCGACAGTGCCGACAGGCTGACGCTAATCAAAATGAACAGCAAGTGGATTGACCCGGACTTTGCTTCTCCAACCGTGGAAAGCAGCCAAAAGTGAAGTGCCATCTGTATGAAGTGCCATTTCCTCCTCCACCTCCTCCTCCTCCTTAACCGCCGTAGAATTGCTCCGTAAATAAGAAAAATTTATATATTTATGGCTCACCTCTTGGGCCTCCACAAAATGTTTAAGAGGTCTCACCTCTTGGGCCTCCACATAATTTTTAACAGGTCTCACCTCTTGGGCCTCCACATAATTTTTAAGAGGTCTCACCTCTTGGGCCTGCACAAAATGTTTAAGAGGTCTCACCTCTTGGGCCTCCACATAATTTTTAACAGGTCTCACCTCTTGGGCCTCCACATAATTTTTAAGAGGTCTCACCTCTTGGGCCTGCACAAAATGTTTAAGAGGTCTCACCTCTTGGGCCTCCACATAATTTTTAACAGGTCTCACCTCTTGGGCCTCCACATAATTTTTAAGAGGTCTCACCTCTTGGGACTCCACATAATTTTTAACAGGTCTCACCTCTTGGGCCTCCACATAATTTTTAACAGGTCTCACCTCTTTGGCCTCCACATAATTTTTAAGAGGTCTCACCTCTTGGGCCTGCACAAAATGTTTAAGAGGTCTCACCTCTTGGGCCTCCACATAATTTTTAACAGGTCTCACCTCTTGGGCCTCCACAAAATCTTTAAGAGGTCTCACCTCTTGGGCCTCCACATAATTTTTAACAGGTTTCACCTCTTGGGCCTCCACAAAATCTTTAAGAGGTCTCACCTCTTGGGACTCCACATAATTTTTAACAGGTCTCACCTCTTGGGCCTCCACATAATTTTAAGAGGTCTCACCTCTTGGGCCTCCACAAAATGTTTAAGAGGTCTCACCTCTTGGGCCTCCACATAATTTTTAACAGGTCTCACCTCTTGGGCCTCCACAAAATCTTTAAGAGGTCTCACCTCTTGGGACTCCACATAATTTTTAACAGGTCTCACCTCTTGGGCCTCCACATAATTTTTAACAGGTCTCACCTCTTGGGCCTCCACATAATTTTTAACAGGTCTCACCTCTTGGGCCTGCACAAAATGTTTAAGAGGTCTCACCTCTTGGGCCTCCACATAATTTTTAACAGGTCTCACCTCTTGGGCCTCCACATAATTTTTAACAGGTCTCACCTCTTGGGCCTCCACAAAATCTTTAAGAGGTCTCACCTCTTGGGCCTCCACATAATTGTTAACACGTCTCACCTCTTGGGCCTCCACATAATTTTTAATACGTCTCACCTCTTGGGCCTCCACATAATTGTTAACACGTCTCACCTCTTGGGCCTCCACATAATTTTTAACAGGTCTCACCTCTTGGGCCTCCACAAAATCTTTAAGAGGTCTCACCTCTTGGGCCTCCACATAATTTTTAAGAGGTCTCACCTCTTTGGCCTCCGCAAAATCTTTAAGAGGTCTCACCTCTTGGGCCTCCACATAATTTTTAAGAGGTCTCACCTCTTGGGCCTCCACAAAATCTTTAAGAGGTCTCACCTCTTGGGCCTCCACATAATTTTTAACCCGTCTCACCTCTTGGGCCTCCACATAATTTTTAACAGGTCTCACCTCTTGGGCCTCCACAAAATCTTTAAGAGGTCTCACCTCTTGGGCCTCCACATAATTTTAACAGGTCTCACCTCTTGGGCCTCCACATAATTTTAAGAGGTCTCACCTCTTGGCCCTCCACAAAATGTTTAAGAGGTCTCACCTCTTGGGCCTCCACATAATTTTTAATTCGTCTCACCTCTTGGGCCTCCACATAATTTTTAACCCATCTCACCTCTTGGGCCTCCACAAAATCTTTAAGAGGTCTCACCTCTTGGGCCTCCACATAATTTTTAACAGGTCTCACCTCTTGGGCCTCCACATAATTTTTAATACGTCTCACCTCTTGGGCCTCCACATAATTTTTAACCCGTCTCACCTCTTGGGCCTCCACATAATTTTTAACAGGTCTCACCTCTTGGGCCTCCACAAAATCTTTAAGAGGTCTCACCTCTTGGGCCTCCACATAATTTTTAACAGGTCTCACCTCTTGGGCCTCCACAAAATCTTTAAGAGGTCTCACCTCTTGGGCCTCCACATAATTTTTAAGAGGTCTCACCTCTTGGGCCTCCGCAAAATCTTTAAGAGGTCTCACCTCTTGGGCCTCCACATAATTTTTAACAGGTCTCACCTCTTGGGCCTCCACATAATTTTAAGAGGTCTCACCTCTTGGGCCTCCACAAAATGTTTAAGAGGTCTCACCTCTTGGGCCTCCACATAATTTTTAACAGGTCTCACCTCTTGGGGCTCCACAAAATGTTTAAGAGGTCTCACCTCTTTAGCCTCCACACAATTTTTAAGACGTCTCACCTCTTGGGCCTCCACAAAATTTTCCATGAGCCTCTGGCCAGCTCACGGCCTCTTCCTGCCTTTTGCGGTCCTACGCATCCCTCAACATCCCCACTGCTTTACCTGCTAGACATGACACTGGGCCAGGTCGGGTCACTGACATCTCAAGCGCCAACAATTTGGGCATTTTAAGGCTTCTGCATGTGTTTGAGTTGTTTTTACATTTTAAAGAAGACATGTCTGACCACATCTCACACACACACACAATGACAATTAGGGGTGGGGTCTATTTGCTTTCCCCCTTGCCTATGCCATCTGTGGTTGTCATAGGCAACGTGATTTTAAGGGGTGCAGAATTTCATCTTCTTTTTTGTCTAGTTTGGCTTGGGGTCCATGGCAATGTAGAGGAAAGAAGGTTTCCTTGTATGGTCTCACTTTACAGAGAGGTTATATTGTGTATGGAGTGTATTGTTGAGAGGCTGTGATAGTGGCGTAATAGTGCGACTTGGGCGCGTTATATGCACCCAGACATGCTTCCCCTGCTGTCCCAGTTGCATTCCAGCAGTTTTGGCATCCTTTTCTGAGGTTTCAGGGTGGACTTGGTGACCTCCAAGTGGTCGAATTGAGATTTCCAAGTGGCGAGCATTTTTTTCCCATAGACTTTAATGGGATTCGATATTCGGTCGAATAGTCGAATTTTGCGGTCTATTCGAATCGAATTTCGAACTTTCGAATATTTCACTACTCGCTCATCTCTACTTGTTATCTTGTCGCAATGTACAATGCATTCAGTAACATGGCTAGGATGAGTGGGAGAGGTAAATCCCAAGTCGATTCCCTAAAAACTTCATTGTAATACTGTAAGAAGCTCCCACTTCATACGGTATTAGAATATATTGGCTCCGATTAGCTGAAGTCTTTCGAGACTTTGTGTAGAAAACTTTGTGCATTTATTATTACTGTAAAAACCTTGGTACCAAACTCGGGTTCGGTTCCAAGTGGTACAATTTTGCAGAACGGGTCCAGACCCATTCATTTCAATGGGGCCACAAAAGATGCGGACAGCAAACTGTGTGCTGTCCACACCCGTTGTTCCATTTCGCATCTCCGCAAAAAATATAAAGCATGTCCTATAGAGCATTTCTATAATGGGCCACCCCTTCCGTTACGCAAATTGCAGAACACACACACGGCATCCATGTTTTGAGGATCAGCAATTTGCAGATTGTCAAACATAGCGCCCTTAAGCTGTAATTCAGTAATACAGCTATAAACACTAAGGTAACCAATTATAAAAGCTAATTAGAAATTGGTTTCTAGAACAAAAATAGGCAGGTCCTCAGTGCTTGTAAAAGTGTAATTTGTATGGCAATAAGCGTATAAATGTAGAAAGAAACTTTTTTCTTTTAACCCAAAAATTCTGTTTTTGCAGGAATCTGTAATATTTAAAGAGTTTCAAGTTGAGCTGTCAGTAACCTGCCAGCAAATACACCTGATAGTGACTGGACCAGTCTCTCACTCCCTCACTCTCTTTCTCTGATCAAACTCTTTAATATACTCAAAATTCCAAAATACATCTCCCATTCTCTCCCTATAATCTTCTTATACTGCCCCTATCATATTTTATGAGTAACTTGTGTCTACAATTTTTGTACAATTTATTTATTTATTTTTTTGGCAGACAGAGCAACAACACAGGATCCTTACAGGTCACAATTAAAATGCAGAAATGCATTCTGTGACTCTTTCCATAACTGGACCTTGGTGAATACTTTCCCTGATTGGCTGATCAGACTGTATGTCGGCCTCTGAGCCAATCAGAGCGTGCTCAACCCCCAACTTCCTCCCAGTGGCATGTAACCATCCTTCTTCCATCCTTATGGTTTTGACCACCAGCATAAACAGTATAATGGTGCTGTTTATGTTGGTTTATGTTGATGACTTTTGAAACTCCTCGACATTTTTCTGAAGTGGTGAGGAGAGGGGGTGAGGTTTATGAGGAGGGAGGTGCTTAGTGCTGATTGCCAAATTTACTATAACTTATACTGTAAACTGTCATAACATATAGTTGAAGTCTCTACTATCCCAGAGCTGGCGCATACTTCAGTTTCTGAGTGCCAGAGATACCACTGATTTATTAAGAGGCATCAAGTCTGGTGTGTGGGAAGATCAATCAATCCAGATAAATGTCTCTCATTGTGTTCTCCTTATTTCGGAGTATTCTGTCTCCATGTTCTCTGAAACAACCTCCTTAGGTTTTACTCTGGAAAACGTAATGCTTGCATAATGCACATCATCAAGATTGACATTCTCAGCGCAATCCCCTCCAGAGGATTGAGAGTCTTTTTCTACAGTCTCTTGTGATGAATTACATTTCTAGAAGGGGTAAAAAAAAACCAACACCTTATTTATCTCATACAAATCAGTGGAGAGAAAAAATCAGAATAGGCAGCATTTAGGCAGCAGTATACCCATTATATTGTTGTACATAGCGGCATTAATATAGGTGATATCATTTATACACTTAGTGCAGTATTATATGAGTTATGTCCTTAAACATAGAGGGTAGTATTATAGTAGTTATATTCCTGTACATAGGAGCAGTATTATAGTAGTTATATTCTTGTACATAGGAGCAGTATTATAGTAGTTATATTCCTGTACATAGGAGCAGTATTATAGTAGTTATATTCCTGTACATAGGAGCAGTATTATAGTAGTTATATTCCTGTACATAGGAGCAGTATTATAGTAGTTATATTCTTGTACATAGGAGCAGTATTATAGTAGTTATATTCTTGTATATAGGAGCAGTATTATAGTAGTTATATTCTTGTACATAGGAGCAGTATTATAGTAGCTATATTCTTGTATATAAGAGCAGTATTATAGTAGTTATATTCTTCTACATAGGAGATTATAGTAGTTATATTCTTGTACATAGGAGCAGTATTATAGTAGTTATACTCTTGTACATTGGAGCAGTATTATAGTAGTTATATTCTTGTACATAGGAGCAGTATTATAGTAGTTATATTCTTGTGCATAGGAGGCAGCATTATAGTAGTTATATTCTTGTACATAGGAGCAGTATATAGTAGTTATATTCTTGTACATAGGAGCAGTATTATAGTAGTTATATTCTTGTACATAGGAGCAGTATTATAGTAGTTATATTCTTGTACATAGGAGCAGTATTATAGTAGTTATATTCTTGTACATAGGAGCAGTATTATAGTAGTTATATTCTTGTACATAGGAGCAGTATTATAGTAGTTATATTATTGTACATAGGAGGCAGTATTATAGTAGCTATAGTATTGTACATAGGAGCAGTATTATAGTAGTTATATTCTTGTACATAGGAGGCAGTATTATAGTAGTTATGTTCTTGTACATAGGGGCAGTATTATAGTAGTTATATTCTTGTACATAGAAGCAGTATTATAGTAGATATATTCTTGTACATAGGAGGCAGTATTACAGTAGTTATTTTCTTGTACATAGGAGCACTATTATACAAGTTATATTCTTGTACATAGGAGGCAGTATTATAGTAGTTATATTCTTGTACATAGGAGCAGTATTGTAGTAGTTATATTCTTGTATACAGTATAGGAGCAGTATTATAGTAGTCATATTCTTTTACATAGGAGCAGTATTATAGTAGTTATATTCTTGTACATAGGAGGCAGTGTTATAGTAGTTATGTTCTTGTACATAGGGGCAGTATTATAGTAGTTATATTCTTGTACATAGGAGTTAGTTTTATAGTAGTTATATTCTTGTACATAGGAGACAGTATTATAGTAGTTATATTCTTGTACATAGGAGCAGTATTATAGTAGTTATATTATTGTACATAGGAACAGTATTATAGTAGTTATATTCTTGTATATAGGAGCAGTATTATAGTAGTTATATTCTTGTACATAGGAGCAGTATTATAGTAGTTATATTCTTGTATATAGGAGCAGTATTATAGTAGTTATATTCTTGTACATAGGAGCAGTATTATAGTAGTTATATTCTTGTATATAGGAGCAGTATTATAGTAGTTATATTCTTGTACATAGGAGGCAGTATTATAGTAGTTATATTCTTGTACATAGGAGCAGTATTATAGTAGTTATATTCTTGTACATAGGAGGCAGTATTATAGTAGTTATATTCTTGTACATAGGAACAGTATTATACTAGTTATATTCATGTACATAGGAGCAGTATTATAGTAGTTACATTCTTGTACATAGAAGCAGTTTTATAATAGTTATATTCTTGTACATAGGAGCAGTATTATAGTAGTTATATTCTTGTACATAGGAGCAGTATTATAGTAGTTATATTCTTGTGCATAGGAGCAGTATTATAGTAGTTATATTCTTGTACATAGGAGCAGTATTATAGTAGTTATATTCTTGTACATAGGAGGCAGTATTATAGTAGTTATATTCTTGTACATAGGAGGCAGTATTATAGTAGTTATATTCTTGTACATAGGAGCAGTATTATAGTAGTTATATTCTTGTACATAGGAGCAGTATTATAGTAGTTATATTCATGTACATAGGAGCAGTATTATAGTAGTTACATTCTTGTACATAGAAGCAGTTTTATAGTAGTTATACTCTTGTACATAGGAGCAGTATTATAGTAGTTATATTCTTGTATATAGGAGCAGTATTATAGTAGTTATATTCTTGTACATAGGAGCAGTATTATAGTAGTTATATTCTTGTATATAGGAGCAGTATTATAGTAGTTATATTCTTGTACATAGGAGGCAGTATTATAGTAGTTATATTCTTGTACATAGGAGCAGTATTATAGTAGTTATATTCTTGTATATAGGAGCAGTATTATAGTAGTTATATTCTTGTACATAGGAGGCAGTATTATAGTAGTTATATTCTTGTACATAGGAGCAGTATTATAGTAGTTATATTCTTGTACATAGGAGGCAGTATTATAGTAGTTATATTCTTGTACATAGGAACAGTATTATACTAGTTATATTCATGTACATAGGAGCAGTATTATAGTAGTTACATTCTTGTACATAGAAGCAGTTTTATAGTAGTTATATTCTTGTACATAGGAGCAGTATTATAGTAGTTATATTCTTGTACATAGGAGCAGTATTATAGTAGTTATATTCTTGTGCATAGGAGCAGTATTATAGTAGTTATATTCTTGTACATAGGAGCAGTATTATAGTAGTTATATTCTTGTACATAGGAGGCAGTATTATAGTAGTTATATTCTTGTACATAGGAGGCAGTATTATAGTAGTTATATTCTTGTACATAGGAGCAGTATTATAGTAGTTATATTCTTGTACATAGGAGCAGTATTATAGTAGTTATATTCTTGTACATAGGAGCAGTATTATAGTAGTTATATTCATGTACATAGGAGCAGTATTATAGTAGTTACATTCTTGTACATAGAAGCAGTTTTATAGTAGTTATACTCTTGTACATTGGAAAAGTATTATAGAAGCTGTATTGTTACACATAGTGGCAGTATTACAATAACTATTTTGTAAATAGGGGGCTGTATTAGATAGTTACATTCCTGTACTTATGAGCATCAGTATGGTAGTTATATTGTTATTACATAGAGTGCAGTATTATATAGTAGTAGTTGTTTTCTTGTACACATTGTAGGAGTCAGTGTTTTAGCAGTTCTAATTTTGTATATCCGAGATTGTATTTTGTTCTGAAAGCTGCTGTAGGATTCTATTTTGTGTTTTTTCAGAAACTGTATGGACTTGAAGAGGACAGTAACTTCTCTGATCTGGAGCATGACACATCCCTTCCTCTGGTTCATTTGTCAGCTCATTTACTGACAACTATAAAAAGGTGTATATGCTGGTCAGGGATACTTACAGGAATGGTACATCTAATATCGCAGCAGATAGCATCTATGACTTTCATGCTCATGCCACTCAGGGTCCCATTAACATTTTCTTGTCTTTTCCTGAAAAATGTGACTGTTATAAATGAAATACTTTAAGGAAACTATTGAAATAAATAATATCATTATTACTAATATGGCAGCAGCTAAACCGTCCCCGATCAGCAGATGTGTACCCAGCCATAGGTATCTATTGAATCCAAACTTTAAGGGTCTCACAGAATTTTTTGGAGTAGGCTTCGAGGCAGACTGTGGGTTCAAAAGTAATTGGAAATATAAAGGACTCAGAGTGAAATCTGATTGAAAACCAGATCCAAAGAACTCAATGTGAACCCAACCTAAATCTCAGATTTTCTCTAGTTCTACATTATCAATCTTTCTTTGATGAAGGACTGAAGAATGTGACCTATGATGAGCTGTTTGGTGAGGAAACATGATGATCGTTTTTTAAGGCCTCTTTCACACTAGACACAGGTGAAGGGTGCCGCCGGATCCGTGCTGCCACAGGGACATGAGTGGGGCCGGAACCACGCTCCGGCCCCACACATGTCACACAGTACATACACACAGACATATACACATACATACTTACATGCTCCGGGCAGGTCTCCACAGTGCAGGAGGAGCAGGACGGCGCACACATAGGACGATTCCACACATTGCCCTCTGCTGGGCGCCGGGTGGAATCGTCCTATGTGTGCGCTGTCCTGCTCCTCCTGCGCTGTGGAGACCTGCCGGGCGCATGTCAGTATGTATGTGTATTTGTATGTGTATATGTCTGTGTATGTTTATGTGTATGTTTATGTGTATGTCTGTATGTATGTGTGCAGGTGACAGATCTGTTCACCATTGTGTCACACCAAACGGATCCGTCCGTCCCCATTGAATTTCATTGGGGGTCATGACAGATCCGTCTTGGTGCGGATGCCTGGACCGGAGAGAAAAACGCAGCATGCTGCGGTTTGCTCTCTGGTCTGAAGACGGAACGGAATGCTTTTAGGAGAATTCCGTTGTCTTCAGTTCAGTTGGGGACAAATGGGGACAAAAATGAAGCATTTTATTCCGGTATTAAGCCCCTATGACGGAACTCAATACCAGAATTATAAAACACTAGTGTGAAAGTAGCCTAACTTTACAAATTGAGTGTATACAGCAGCAGCCACAGTTTTTCTTTATTGCACCATCAGGCACAAGGACAGCCAAAGCAGTCTGACATTGTCAGGAACCAAACTTGTAGTTCCTCATATCTCAGTTTCCTAGATTCCTGTGGTGAAGACAGAAATACTGGTTAATGTCTGGACCACATGAAATAGGTTAGAGGGAAGCTGAAACTGCTGTGCGTCATAGCTGGACTTTCCTTCACGCTCAGTAAAAATAAAGGCGGCTGTTCTTACCCTTGTGAAGGCACTGGACACATAGACACTGGAGAACATAAACCCTCCCCACCTACAGCCCTGCTAGTGTGGGTATATTTGGTGTCATTTATTAGAGTGTTTTGCCCCTGTCTTAGGGCTCATGCACACAAACATTTTCTTTCCGTGTCTGTTCATTTTTTTTTTTTTTGTGGACCATATGTGGAACCATTTGTTTCACTGGGTCCGCAAAAAAAAACCAAAAAAAAACAAAACGGAAGTTAGGGCTCATCCACACGACCGTTTGTAATTTGCTGTCCACAAAAAATAGATCTACAAAAAATACGGATGACTTCTGTATGTATTTCGTATTTTGCGGAATAGAACAGCTGCCCCCCCGTAGAACAGTCCTATCCTTGTTCGTAATGTGGACAATAATAGGACATGTTCTATTTTTTTTGCGGAACAGAAATAAGGAAACGGAATGCACACGGAGTATCTTCCGTTTACCATTGAAATGAATGGTTCCGCATACAGTCCGCAAAAATAAAAAAACGGAAAGAAAATACGTTTGTGTGCATGAGCCCTTACTCTGCGTGTATTCCATGTCCGTATTTCCATTCTGCAAAAAAATAGAACATGTCCTATAAGTGTCCACATTACGGACAAGGATAAGACTGTTCTATTAGAGGCCAGCTGTTCCGTTCTACAAAATACAGAATGCACGCGGATGTCATGCGTATTTCTTGCGGATCCGTTTTTTGCGGACAGCAAAATACATACAGTCATGTGTCTAGGTTTTTATGTTTTACACTTGATTTTTTTAGGTACATTTAGTAATGAAAGTGTTTTGGAGGTGTTTGTTTAGTTGTAGACTAAAGTCTTATTCACACACAAAGTTTCCTGGACGTGACTCTAGAGCCTCATGGAAATGCACCTTAGACATGATGGTTCCGTGCACCTCAGGCACCCAGAAGATTTTCAGCTGGACTACCAGAAGATGAATGAGATATATCAGGAGCTGGTACAATGCACAGATTAAGGGTCCATTCACACGTCCTGCTTTTTTATCCGATCCGCAATTCTGGTGAATTTATGCGGATAGGATGCGGATCCATTCATTTCAATGGGTCCCGAAAAAATGCTGTCCGCATCCGTTGTTCCGTTCCGTTATGCGGATCCACAAATAAGATAGAGCTTGTCCTACTTTTGTCCACATATGCGGTCCGTGGTCCCATTATAGTCAATGGGTCTGCAAAAAATGCAGATGATATGCGGAATGCATCAATTCGTCATCCGCATATCATCCGCAATTGCGGATCAGTTTCCAGAAAATAGAAAGAAATACCCTATAGTGTTGATCGAGCACCAAAGTGCTCGGGTGCTCTGGTAGAACACTTGGTAATGCTCGAGTGCTCTACAGAGCACCCGAGCACAATGTAAGTCAATGGGAGAACCCGAGCACTAAACCAGGCACCCCCTGCTCGGAAGAGGGGAGGGTGTCGGGTTCATAGGAAAAGGTCAGAATCGCAACTTCTCCTCTTTTACTCCTTTCACTCGTAAAAGTATGCTAATTAACTGAATTCGTATGCATTAGTGCACAATGCGTAGCATTAGCATACAAATTCGTACGCAGTAGCATACAAATCAACATTACAGTGAATGCCAGTACTCTCCTGCACGTTTATTCGCTGCATAGCAGCAAAAAAACGTGCGGGGAGGAGACTCGAGCATCGCACTCGAGCACACGTGGTGTTCGGCCGAACACTGCGATGTGCTAAGCATACCCATGCTCGAGCGAATATAGTGCTCGGGCGAGCATGCTACCAACCATCCTACCAACAGATATTCCTCCTTCCTTTTTTTTGAGGAAAAATGGAACGGATGCAGATGTACAATTCGTAAAAAACGGAAGGTTTTTGTGGAAACACGGATCCGCAAAAAACGGAACAGAAATCTGGAAAACTAAAATACGGACTTGTGAATGATGCCTAAAACCTGTCATAATTGGTTCCAGCCTAACATGGAGGTCGCAGGGAGTCCAAGCACCCCATACGTGACAGAATGGAGTCCCACGTAAGGAGGGTCAGGCATTCTAGGAGATATAACCAGGACAGATTTGGTGTCTACCCGGACTATCTCTGGGTGGAGTGACCATAAATAATGAGGGGCCTTCACAACCCTCACATCTGCTGGGAGGGGATACAAATAATGGAATTGGGGACAGTTCTATGACACAATGTGGGGATCCGATCGATATTGGGTTGTGTTCTATGTTCTCCTATCCCCGAAACCATAATAGACTTTTATCACCAATTTGCTTATTTTTAAGAACCTTCCTGTTTTTATAACTGTTTGTGGCACCTCTTATTGATGTCTCTTATTTCTTTACATGTTTGTAACTTTCATACTGACCACATTTTATTACATTTTAGCACATCTTTAATTGTTTTGTGCCCTGAACGAGCCCAGTAACCTCCATTATACATATATGAGTGCGGTTTGAGTTTTTGCTATTAGTCTGGTTAGTGCTACTGTGCGTCTACTTGCTGTGGGGTTTTCTATGGGCCCCTAATTAATTGGTGTATTAACTGAAATATCATAGATAGCAGCAGAGTGTTGGGGTGTGATCTATGTTCAATCAGTGGCCTTTGTGTAGGGTCGTGAGAGATTGAGTGCGTGAAGTAGATTGACCCTCAGTAGTCTCACCAGGTTCACATGACAGGACGGCCGCCGTACGTGATTATGAGCCTCCACGGACATAAGGTATAAGGTAAAGATCTGCTCCTGTTCTGTGTTTAGAGCCGCACCTGGTTTTGGCTGACAATCACTAATGGAAATCACTGACCGAACACTGACGTGTGAATGAGGCAGAATTCTGGTGGCATTGTTATTTTTGCACATTTTTGACCTAGTTACAGATGTGTCCACACTTAACTGATCACTTATCTCAACATGTCCTGAGATGTGTCATGAAGTGACGTTATAACTAAATTGGATAAATTGTAATACAACTTTCAGACACCAGGTGGCGCATTGTTTTACTAGCTAAATCCTGAATTTAAGGTATTCACTTCTTACATTTAACCTAAATAGCAAAATATATCGTATACATTAAACAAATCCCTCCAAAGTATTTTTTTTTAGTGTCCAATGATTATCATATATTTTGCCCGCTGCCATTGTTTACCACAAGTCTATATGCCGTACGCTATGAGTTAAGTACAGTACACTTGGTGTCAGTATACAGTGCTAGTCTAGTATTATATTAGTTACATGCAAAATAGCACACACCAACCACAGTATTATGCATAGATAATTATACAATTTTAACAGTCCCATTACATGTTACAAATGTACATAATACATTTATATACCTCAATTTTACCATGACATTTAATATTCCTTAATGATTATCCAATCTGTGTATCTAATCCTATCATGTGAGATGCTGTCTGCAGAGCTATGTATCTAATCTTATTCTGGGTGACAGTGTCTGCTAAGCTGTGTATCTAATCATATCATGTGTGATACTGTCTGCTAAAATGGGTATCTAATCCTATCTTGTGTGATACTGTCTTCTGAACTGTGTATCTAATCCTATTCTGGGTGACAGTGTCTGCTAAAACTACGTATCTAATCATATCATGTGTGAAACTGTCTGCTGAGCTGTGTATCTAATCCTATCATGTGTGATACTGTCTGCTAAGATGGGTATCTAATCCTATCATGTGTGATACTGTCTGCTGAGCTGTGTATCTAATCCTATCATGTGTGATACTATCTGCAAAGTTGTGCATCTCAGCCTATTGTGTATGGTACTGCCTGCTAAGTTGTGTATCTAATCCTATCTTGAGCGATACTGCCTGCATATATGTGTATCTAATCCTATCATGTGTGATACTGTTTGCAGAGTTGTGTATCTAATCATATCATGTGTGATACTGTCTGCGTATCCGTGTATCTAATCCTATCTTGTGTGATACTGTTTGCTGAACTCTGTATCTAATCATATTCTGGGTGACAGCATCTGCTAAGCTTTGTATCGAATCCTATCATATGTGATACTGTCTGTTTAGCTGCGTATCTAATCCTACCTTGTGTGACATTGTCTGCTTAGATGCGTATCTAATCCCACCTTGTGTGATACTGTCTGCTAAAATGGGTATCTAATCCTATTCTGGGTGATACTGCCTACATATCTGTGTATCTAATCCTATCATGTGTGATACTGTCTGCTGAACTGTGTATCTAATCCTAGCATGTGTGATACTGTCTGCTAAGATGGGTATCTAATCCTATCTTGTGTGATACTGTCTGCTGAACTGTGTATCTAATCCTATTCGGGGCGACAGCGTCTGCTAAACTGTGTATCTAATTCTATCATGTGTGATACTGTTTGCAGAGTTGTGTATCTAATCCTATCATGTGTGATACTATCTGCAGAGTTGCGTATCTAAGCCTATTGTGTATGATACTTCCTGCTAAGTTGTGTATCTAATCCTATCATGTGTGATACTGTCTGCTAAACTGTGTATCTAATCCTATCATGTGTGATACTGTCTGCTGAACTCTGTATCTAATCCTATCATGTGTGATACTGTCTGCTGAACTCTGTATCTAATCCTATTCTGGATTACAGCATCTGCTAAATTGTGTATATAATCCTACCTTGTGTGATACTGTCTTCTGAGCCACTGTATCTATCTAGTGATATGCTGAGCTGTGTATCTAATTCTATTATGTGTGATATTTTCTATGAAGCAATTTGATGTATGTGTATTGAGTGTGATACTGTCTGCTGAGCTGTGTATCTAATCCTACCTTGTGTGATACTGTCTGCTGAGCTGTGTATCTAATTCTATTAGGTGTGATACTGTCTGCTGAGCTGTGTATCTAATCCTACCTTGTGTGATAGTTTTCTGCTGACCTGTGTATCTAATCCTACCTTGTGTGATAGTTTTCTGCTGACCTGTGTATCTAACTCTATTAGGTGTGATACTGTCTGCTGAGCTGTGTATCTAATTCTATTAGGTGTGATACCGTCTGCTGAGCTGTGTATCTAATCCTACCTTGTGTGATAGTTTTCTGCTGACCTGTGTATCTAATTCTATTAGGTGTGATACTGTCTTGAAGCTATTGTTGTATCTTTATAGAGTGTGATACAGATAGAGATAAGGAGCTCTCCTTTGTGAACATACTGTACACTCAGCCACTGCTCAGATAAGAGAGGCGGGGGAGGTGCTCATGTATTTCAGTCCCTGTATTTCCCTGTCTTGTGGATGAGGCCTGATTACCAGTTAAGTAAGGCTACTTTCACACTAGCGTTTTTAAATTCCGGTATTGAGTTCCGTCATAGGGGCTCAATACCGGAAAAAAACGCTTTCGTTTTGTCCCCGTTCATTGTGAGTTGCGGCAGCATGGATTTAATTTCCCAGGTTTCCTGTCTCTCTCTTTCTTAAAATTCCCTTTAGAGAGGAAGATTTTTATTGCAGGAGAGATCTGGGCAGGAGATCAGATGGAGGGAGAGATAAGAAGTTCCTTGCTGGGTGCAGGGGTTTTAGGCCCCATTCACGCGACCGTATATTTGTGGGCCCACATTACTGCGGACCCGCAAATATACGGGGGCCGCCCGGCGTGTGTTCCACAGCGCTTGGAACACACGCCGTGTGGCCCCATTGAAAATTCCTATACTTGTCTGTGCGCACGGTTGGATTCCTTGCGACTGCTGCGGCGATCCCATTCATCTCTATGGGATCCCCGCTACTCAGGCATCCTGGCTGCGATGGGTGACGTGCGACAACTGTCGCCGTGTAGCCCTAGCCTAAGGCAGTGCAGGAAAATAGGGGTGATAGTTGTGGGAAGCAGAAACATTGTTTGCATTGAATATTTCGTTACAATTCTGGTATAATATGATTTTGTGCACTTAGAAAGTTTGCATTTTGGATGAAGACCAGTGTCTCAGCAGAAGTAAAGCCTTACATTTACACGTCTAGGTTAGAACAATAGAGGGGCTGTATTTCCCTAATCAGGGACTAATCAAACAACAGCAGGATACAATGGTGAATAGTCAGGTAATAAAGACACAGGGAATGGAGACTGGACCATTGATAAGCAGTAGAGATGAGCGAGTAGTGTTCGATCGAGCCGGTATTCGATCGAATACTACGCTATTCGGCATACTCGATTTCAATCGAGTATAACGGCGATGGCGCACTTAGAATTCGTTTCCCCTCCCACCTTCCCTGGCGCTCTTTTTCCACCAATCAACATGCAGGGGGGGTATGACAGGCACGCTGAGCACGCTGGCAGCGCGAAAACAGCGTCTACATGGATTGGCTGGAAAAACCATGTGACCTCGAATATTAAAAACTCAGCTCTTCCTGCTCGTACGCATATGCTGCGTGAACTTAGTCAGGGACAGAGGCTGGAGAAGGGACAGACAGGTTTTAGCAGTTGGACAGGCAGGAGCGTGATTAAAAGCCCTTATCAGGGCTACTATAGTGCACTACAGTGATAGCTTTACTACAAGATACACTTTACAGAGAACGGCTGCCGTATTCAGGGATAGCTGCTGGAGTAGGGACAGAGAGAGGCATTAGTGGTGTATTAGGTGCTCTGCTACATACCAAACTATATTTGGCACTACTGTTCAGCGTTCTTTTTGGCTGAAAAACCCTGTTATATAACTTGTGTGTATATGCACCATCTGATCTGGCAGTATACGGCTGTGAATTTTAATTTTATTTTTTAAATACAGTTTATTTGGCTCTAGTGTTCTGGGTTCTGTGTGCCTGCAATACCCTTTTTGTATACCAGGTGTAAATACCCACCGTCTGTTAAGTTAATAAACGGCTGTGTACCTTGAAATATACAATATCTAGGCCATTTAATAGGCCACTGTACTGTGCGTTCTCTTGTTAAATTATCTCACATACCTGGTGTAAATACCCACCGTCTGTTCTGTTACTACACGGCTGTGTACCTTGAAATATAACAATATCTAGGCATTTTAATAGGCCACTGTACTGTGGCGTTCTCTTGCTAAATTATCTCACATACCTGGTGTAAATACCCACCGCTGTTCTGTTACTACATGGCTGTGTACCTTGAAATATACAATATCTAGGCCATTTAATAGGCCACTGTACTGTGGCGTTCTCTTGTTAAAGTTATCTCACATACCTGGTGTAAATACCCACCGTCTGTTCAGTTACTACAACGGGCTGTGTACCTTTAAATATACAATATCTAGGCATTTTAATAGGCCACTGTACTGTGCGTTCTCTTGCTAAATTATCTCACATACCTGGTGTAATACCCACCGTCTGTTCTGTTACTACACGGCTGTGTACCTTGAAATATACATATCTAGGCATTTTAATAGGCCACAGGCAGAGGGATGTCCACAGGCAGAGGGATGTCTACAGGCAGAGGGATGTCCAGAGGCAGAGGACAGTCCAGACAGAGTAGTGAGGCCACAGCCAGCACGGCCGAAGCTGTTCCCCGGCAGCGGGCAGTCGCGTGAAGCTCCCCCATCGAGGCCTCGTACTTCTGTGGTGTGGAGATTTTTTAATGTTTGTGCGGATGACAAACTGAGCGCGGTTTGCACACTCTGCCACTCAAAACTGAGTAGGGGCTCTGAGAAGAGCAATCTGACCACCTCAGGCATGCGGCGTCACTTGGAAGTCAAGCACTGGGCTGAGTGGGAGAGAGCAAACGCAATACAAACTGCCGCCCGGTCCTGCTGCCACTGCCTCTTCCCCTTTGTTGTGTGCTGCCACTGCGGTCCAGACCTCCAGCCAGGACACCTCCACATCTGCCTCTGCCTCGGCTACTTTGGGGCCTTCTCCTTCAGCCTCCCCTTCCCCCGCCTCTTCGCCTGCACCCTCACACTCCTCGTCCCAACAACTGTCCATCTCGCAGGCGTTCGACCGCAGGCGGAAGTACGCCTCGAGTCACCCCCAAGCCCAAGCCTTAAACTGCCACATCTCCAAACTGCTGGCCCTGGAGATGTTGCCGTTTAGGCTTGTGGAGACGCAGGCCTTCCGCGACCTGATGGCGGCTGCCGCACCTCGCTATTCCGTCCCCAGCCGCCACTACTTTTCCCGGAGTGCCGTCCCCGCCCTGCACCAGCACGTGTCGCGTAACATCAGGCGGGCCCTGAGGTACGCAGTCAGCGCAAAGGTCCACTTGACCACCGACTCGTGGACAAGCGCTTGCGGCCAGGGACGCTACATCTCTTTGACGGCACACTGGGTGAATGTAGTGGAAGCGGGGACGGGGTCGCAAACAGAGATGGCCTACCTACCACCCCCGCCCAAGATTGCCAGCATGGGTTCTGATAAACCCCCCTCCTCCTCCTCCTCCTCCTGTGCCTTAACATCTCCCTCAGCCGCTAGCTGGAAGCGTTGCAGCACTGGCGCGGGGAGACGTCAGCTTGGGCGACAGGAAGCACAGCGCCCCAGAGGTGAGGGACGCCATATTGCAGCAGACGGAGATGTGGCTGTCGCCGCTGCAGCTAGGACCAGGCATGGTCGTGTGCGATAACGGCCGTAACCTGGTGGCGGCTCTGGAGCTTGCCGAACTCAATCACGTACCATGCCTGGCCCACGTTTTTAATCTGGTAGTCCAAAAATTTCTGAAGACTTACCCCAACCTGGCAGAGCTACTGGTGAAAGTGCGGCGCTTGTGCGCTCACTTTCGGAAGTCAACTGTAGCTGCTGCTAGCTTAAAAAAACTCCAGCAACGCCTCCATTTGCCTGAACATCGGCTGTTGTGCGACCTGCCCGACTCGCTGGAATTCCACCTATTCCATGTTGGCCAGGGTGTGTGAGCAGCAGAGCAGCATTGATGGAGTACCAGATATGAATCCACGCGTGCCTCCAACTCAGCCTCCCACCAGTTTTGCCAACCACGAGTGGCCATGGATGGCAGACATTATGCCGATGCTACTGCGCTATCTTTGAGGAGTCCACCAAGGAAGGGTCAGCAGCGAGGAACGCTATAGTGAGCGTAACCATCCCGCTCCTAGGCGCCTAAAGATCGCTCATCGCAATAAGGGAGAACGCCATTTGCACGCCAGAGGAGACGGGGGTTAGGAGGAGATCGCCAACGGAGATTACAACAGTCAGTCCACACTTTTGTCTGCTTCACGGTGGGCAGTTGCAGGAGGAGGAGGATGAGGAAGGAGGACGACGTGGAGGTGGCTGTGGAAGAGGAGGAGGATGCTGGCGGCGAGGGTAGCAGTCAGGCTGTGTGCGTCCCGCATTGGTTCAGGCGCGGATGGGGCGGAGAGGAGGCGGAAGAGGAAAGGAGGAAATGGCAAGTGATCCTTCTGGTGGGGGCAGTGAGGTCATGCCTATTCAGAGTCTGGCACACATGGCTGACTTCATGCTGGGCTGCTTTTCCCGGGACACACGTGTTGTCCGGATTAGTGGAGGACAAACTGTACTGGGTCTTCGCACTCCTGGACCCCCGGTATAAAGATAACGTCTCCTCTTTATTCCGGTAGAGGGAGAGACAAATCGATGCTGGAATACCAGAGGGAACTCGTGCAGAACATGATGGAGATTTTCCCACCCACCTTCCTGGACGGTCAGAGAGGGAGAGGGTCTGCCAGAGTGCCCACAACCATCCATGAGGCCCACAGGCCACCAGGGAACACTCTCCAAGTGTGGGACACGTTCATGGCACCCCCTCGTGCAACTTCCATCACTGCGGGGCCCGCTATCAGCAGGAGGGACAGTATCGGCGATGTTGCGGGAGTACCTGGCAGACCGTAACCCGTCCTCCCGATCCCTCGGCGTCTACACTACTGGGTCTCCAAGTTGACACGTGGCTGGACTGTCCTTACGCCTGGAGGTGCTTGCCTGCCCTGCCGCCAGCGTGCTATCAGAAAGGGTGTTCAGCGCAGCCGGGGCATTATAACGATAGCGCAGCCCTGTCAACCGACAGTGCGGACAGGCTGACGCTAATCAAAATGAACAGCAAGTGGATTGACCGGACTTTGCTTCTCCAACCGTGGAAAGCAGCCAAAAGTGAAGTGCCATCTGTATGA
>ONZH01024568.1:0-26642 GCA_900303285.1 Rhinella marina
CCCCTCGGACTTCCTGCCCTGACAACAACTTCACCACTGTCTGACAACCGTGTCTCCTCATCGTCCGACACCTCTTTACAAACTTCTTCCACTAACTCAACATTGTCATCATCATTATCATCACCCACAGACTGTGACAGTCAGAAGCATTGTCCGCAATCCACAACATCAGCTGTTCGCACTGTTGTGGTTTCAACAGTCCTCTACCACGTGTCCCTGTAAGTTGAGACATGAAGCTAGGGAGTGTAGCTCTGCGGCGTTCCACAGCTCCCTCATCAACAGGTACTGTCTCACCCTGCCCAGGACCACGGCCTCTGCCCCCTGCAGTAATTAAATGCCCACGCCCTCGTCCTCGACCCTTAGCCCTGGGGTTCAACATTTTCTGTATTTAAGTGTATTATATAAAAATAAATAAATGGGCCTGGTGTACTGAAACCCACAAACTTGTTCAGTCTGGTTTAATTAAGTGACGTAAAGAAAGTGTCACCTGGACAGAAAATACGGATTGGAGTGAGTGTGCTGAACTGTGACACACAGAATGGTTCCACGCAGCTGTGTGAAATGGATTTGTATCACTGAGCTAAAACAACAAAAAAACTAATTTTTTTATATATTTTGTTTTCTATATTTTTTTTGTAGTTTTGTTTTTTGGGAACGTGACGTGCAGGAACTATCGTAGACCTAACTCACACCCTGTTAATGGTGGCTATTTAGACTGCGACCCTGACAAATGTCGCACAGAGATTTTTGGGATCAAGCTATATACATGACAGGCAGCAAAAGACTTGGTTGTATTCAGTGACGTACAGAAAGTGTCACCTGGACAGAAAATACGGATTGTAGTGAGTGTGCTGAACTGTGACACACAGAAAGGTTCCACGCAGCTGTGTGAAATGGATTTGTATCACTGAGCTAAAACAACAAAAAAACTATTTTTTTTAATATATTTTGTTTTGGATTTTTGTTTTTTTTGGAACGTGACCTGCAGGAACTATCGTAGAGCTAACTGACACCCTACTGACGGTGGCTATTTAGACTGTGACCCAGACAAATGTCGCACAGAGATTTTTGGGATCAAGCTATACACGTGACAGGCAGCAAAAGACTTGGTTGTATTAAGTGACGTACAGAAAGTGTCACCTGGACAGAAAATACGGATTGGAGTGAGTGTACTGAACTGTGACACACAGAATGGTTCCACACTGCTGTGTGCAATGGATTTGTATCACTGAGATATAACATTAAAAAAAAACAGGGGGTTATATATGGCGATAGCTGCATACTAGTGCCAGCCAGCCAGCCCAGCCAGGAGACCAAAAAAAATGTCTTGTAGCCCTTAGAAGGGCTGTTGGGTTCTTTTGAGATCACTCCTGCCTAACAAAGAACTAAATGCAGGCCCTAACACTGTCCCTGAAACGCAGCAGCTCTATCCCTAATGACATCCAGACGGCATCTGAGCCGAGCACCGCGGCCAGTCAGTAGTATATTCCAGGGTCACCTGATCAGGCCAGTCAACCCCTGCTATCGACATGTAAGGGCCCCACGTGATGTTGGGTGTACCGCAGAGTCTCCTCTCTTGTGATGAGTTTATAGGCGCCAAAAAAGCACGATGCGGAAGTTGCCATTTCCTCGAGCATGGCGAGATACTCGTCCGAGCAGCGAGCACTTACGAGTACCCTAATACTCGAACGAGCACCAAGCTCGGACGAGTATGCTCGCTCATCTCTAATCAAAATACAAATGAATGGTTGAACTTTTACTCAGTAGTATCCCTAAACATGTGTCCCTTTCACCATACTGATGTCACCATGTAATCTTATGTCACTATGTAATCTTATGTCACTATGTAATCCTATGTACATTTGATACACTCCCTGGACATGCAATTTATGTATCTTTTGTTATATTTCTGTGCCATAGTTTGAGAAAGGCCAGAAAGGCCGAAACGTCACTTGTTATGTTGGGCCGCATACCAAATAAATCTTCACTTGCAAATACTCTGACTGAGCAATTAACTTCTCACCAGCAATTCAGTGAAGAGAATTTAGACATGCTTAGAGAAAGTCCATGAAACAAAAATGAGTAAACTGAATAAAAAAAATGCCTCCGAAGTTGTACAGTACATAGCCTTTAAGCCTAAAACCTCTGTCTTGAGATGTTATTTTACTTTCTATGCCACCCCTTTACTGTAGGATGGGGGGGGGGATTATCAATTGCACAGTTTTTTTTGTCACTTTTAAGTCTGCCTTTGGTTTCTTGTGCTGCCTCAAATTTATATGATGCCTCACAGGTTTTATAGTTTAGCAGCATGTGTAATGTGGCTTCGCCTTTTTAAGTGATTATATGCTGGGGGTAACCTGATGTTCTTTGACATTTTCTGAGACTTTTTCATTGTACTTGGCTATCTCCAGCATTCCCATAGAAATGAATAGAGTCACTGTGCGCATTTCCGACCAGCTGCTCGATCCATTTCAGGAGGGTTTGCACAGGGAATATGACTCAAGATCGATGGTAGGCCCCCCTAACAAACCTCCCTCCCCCGGGTGGATAACTTTCGCTAACTGAAATACCTCCTTTAAGCATACATTTACAAATTGTACCAAAAAGAATTAGATATTTGAGGAAAAACTTTGAAAAAAAATAAATTAAATCCTTGATCTGTCATTTTCAATCTGTACAATAATTACTTACATGATATTTTTCCATATGCTTAGATTTAGGTGTTGATATACATCATAATCCTTTTGTGTCTGGAGGAAAGTGAAATGCATTCCGCAGTAATTACATTTCTCTCTAACTGTGGGGGAGAATTCATCATGGCACAATCAAACATTCCAATTTTATTCAATTATAGGAAATTGCATTGTTTTGTCAGATTCAGCATGACATTCATTATTTTAAACCTTCTCTTAAATCCTGTACATGAAAATTTAGTGTATGTAGCAAATTAAAGGAAATGTTTGTGTCTTACATGAAGAGTTGTATTTCTTAAAATTATTTGCTACTGAATTACGGGAACCCTTTTCTTTAATGAAATGCTGTAGTAACTTGAGTGCCTTTGTTTGAATGTCTTAGTGCTTTGCAAGTTGAATATGCAATTAATATATCATCACAATTAAGAAAATGCAGACTATCATGCAAATGAAGAGTTCCATGCTGCAAATGTTAGCATATGACCACTGAGTTGAATGTTGGTTCAACTGGAACTGAATTGTAATGAATTGCCAGATATTCTGTATTACCAAACTGTCATATACTGTCATATGCCAAATACCAGTTCAATGAGCTACTTATTGACACCCCAGATTGTTGACACCCCAAATATAAAGGGAAACAGTATACAGACTTCTCTTTAGAAAAAGCTTTGCAGTTTTAATAACCAGAAAGGCTCTGAGGTAGGCAGGAAACCATTTAATGAGAATAGGTTGTCAAAAAACAACAACTGTGTACAGCTTTAGGTTATGTTTCTCAGTGTCTTTGGATCCCCACCGCGTTCCATTATAGGTACAGGGTAGCTCATAAAAAAGTAACAAACCACTGATCCATTGATAGTATGACAAGATGAATGAGCAAGTGGATTGTTTTTTTTTAAATTACCCACGAGTCACAAAAGATGCTGAAAGTGGTCCTCATTTACCTCTATGCATTTTTGGGCACCTATTTTATGTTGGCTGATACCTCAAAAATGTCCACACCTCATGCTACACCTCACAGAACTCACTGGTATGGGTTCATGAACTGTCTATGGAGGAGCGAACTATGAGCAAGGGGTTATGGCCACCACGTTCCCCACACTTGTCCACATGCAATTTTTATCTGTGGGGAAATTTAAAACAGAGAATGTCCGCTAACAATCCACATTGCCTGGATGAACTCAAGGAAAACATCACAAACACTCTCCACAGCATCACTGCTGAAAAGTTGCAAGTATTATGAGCCAACATAATCCGACATGCCCAAAGATGCATAGACCACTTTCAGCATCTTTTATTGTTAATTAATAAAAAAAAATCCACTTGCTTGTTCATCTTGTCATACTATTGCTGGAGGCATGCTACTTTTTCGTGGGCTAACCTGTAGTAACATAGTAACATAGTTTATAGGGCCAAAAAAAGACATCTGTCCATCCAGTTCGGCCTGTTATCCTACAAGTTGATCCAGAGGAAGGCAAAAAAAACCCTGTGAGGTAGAAGCCAATTTTCCCCAATTTAGGGGAAACAATTCCTTCCTGACTCCAATCAGGCAATCAGAATAACTCCCTGGATCAATGACCCATCTCTAGTAACTATAACCTGTAATATTATGACACTCCAGAAATACATCCAGGCCCCTCTTGAACTCTTTTAGTGAATTTACCATCACCACCTCCTCAGGCAGAGAGTTCCATAGTCTCACTGCTCTTAACGTAAAGAATCCTCTTCTATGTTTGTGTACAAACCTTCTTTCCTCCAGACGCAGTGGATGTCCCCTCGTCACAGTCACCGTCCTGGGGATAAATAGTTCATGGGAGAGATCTCTGTACTGACCCCTGATATATTTATACATGGTTATTAGATCTCCTATTATGCACTTATTGTATGGTGTTTTTGGTAAATTATGCACTTAGCCGGATATTTTTCTAGCTCATATGGACTGCCTCTGAGGACTGTACGCCACGGCTTAGTCTATCTAATCTATCTATGCTGGATACAACAAACTCCAGCAAGCTATTCCTCTATGGGAACAGCCTGACAAAACAGTTTTGCACTAGTGTTAAACTAATCTAAAAGAAGCTTTCCATTTATATAAGATTAAAGCCAATAACAAAACAAAAATTTATAGAAACTGCAAAAAAAAAACATTAAAAACCGTTGCTGCCTTGCAAGAAAATTTATCCTTCACCCACGTAAACAAATATCTCAAGATCTTCTATGGTAATTAGTGTTGAGCGAACATGTTCGGCCCAATACACTATTCGGCCGAATACCGCGTGTGCTTGAGCGCCATGCTCGAGTCCCCTCCCCGCACGCTAATTAGCCAATTAGCGTGCGTAGCGGTATGGCATTCAGTGTAATGCCAGTAGCCATCTTAGCTACTGGCATTACACTGATTGTCTGGCCGGGAACGCGTCATTGGGTGCTATAAAGCACCCGATGACATGTGACCCGGCCAGTGTTAGACAGGGAAAGGTGCTGCAAGGAGGGACAGAGAGTGTAGGGAGAGAAGCACGCTAGGCAGGGATATAAATCGCTCCAAAAAGACCCAAAAGCCCTTTTAAGGGCTATTATATGTGGCAAAAACATATTATTTATATTTTTTTTATTACTTTGAAGGTGTTGAAAATAGCGCTAGGTGGCCTGCCATTAACGCCACAAGTGCTGCTGCAGCAAGGAGGGACATACACTAAAGGGAGAGAAGCACGCTAGGCAGGGATAGAAATCGCTCAAAAAAGACCCAAAAGCCCTTATAAGGGCCATTATATCTGTCACAAACCTTTATTTACTGATATTTGAGTACTTAAAAGGTGGTGAAAATAGCACTAGGTGGCCTGTCATTAATGACACATGTGCTGCTGCTGCATGCTGTAGGACACTCTCTGTATACTATATACCTGACTTTGCTATAATTTCTGCTGTTAAGCCCGCAGAAATTCTTTTGCGTCTTGCTGTATAACATTTGCGTATTGATAATATTTCTATAGGCAGGGTTACTATCATTGTTCAAACATCCATTGGCAAATACGTTTTTTTTTTGTGGGTGGCAAAAAACCCCAGGTGTGCTCTGCCAGTAACGCTAGGTGCACAGCGTATGACAACCATTCAAAAGTCTCTGTAGCTGACATCCGTATTTAATACCGTTCATTTAGGCCACAGTTCCTCATTTGTTTCTGCAGTTCAATTTTCCCTAGGAGGGAATTAAACAATAGGGATAGCTAGAACGAATTTTGCTGTTAAAAAAAGACCAAAGTCCATTGTGAAATACGTCTTTTTTTATTTTTTTGGGTGGCAAAAAAACCCCAGGTGTGCTCTGCCAGTAACGCTAGGTGCACAGCGTATTACAACCGTTCAAAAGTTTCTGTAGCTGACATCCGTATTTAATACCGTTCATTTAGGCCGCAGTTCCTCATTTGCTGCTGCTCTAAAACGTTACCGCATTCAGAATATTGGACATTCATTTAAATTTTTCTGATCATACAGTTAATAAAAATCTGCAGTACGGTGGTTGTGACCAAGTTGCATATATACTATACAATATGCGCAAGGTGAGCACTAAGGGACGGGGAAGTGGGCGTGCTGCTGATGGTGAACGTAGAGGCCATGGCTCTGGACGCGGTGAAACTGTGCCTGCTGGCAGAGCCCAAGAAACAAAGTCATCCAAAACTCCTAGTTTCATGTCACAGTTTGAAGGGTGGTGAAAGAGGCAACTCTTGTCGCCACAGCAGTGAGAGCAGGTAGTTGGTTGGATTTCAGCTGATAATGCTTCCAGTCGGTTCAGCACCACCCCCTCTTCCACAAAGTCCAGTCTCAGTAGCCAAGAGTCTGGGCAACCGCATCCTCACCCTGATCCTCCTTCCTCCCACCATGCAGAGTCTGGGCAAAGAATAGATCCCAAATTGGGATATTCCGAGGAGCTTTTTTCATCACCGTCCCTTAACTTGGGCCTCTCGCCAAGGCCGCTTGAAGTGGGACGTGAGGAGATATTGTGCCCTGATTCCCAATCTATTGAGCAAACACAGTCTGAAGACGATGACGATGGGGAACGACAAGTATTATCTCCCGAGGTCGATGATGATGATGAGACACAGTTGCCAATAAGTCAAGGGCAATTAATGTCTCAAGAGATTGTGGATGAGGATGAGACGCAGTTAAGTGAAGTTCTTGTTAGTTCACCATGTCAGGAGGAGGAGCAGAGTAAGGAAGTGGAAGAGGAGGTGGTGGACGATGAAATTGCTGACCCATCCTGGGAAGGTGGCAAGCTGAGCGAGGACAGCAGTACAGAGGGGGAGGGATCCACAGCACCGCAACAGGCTGGAAGAGGCAGTGGGGTGGCAAAAGGGAGAAGGCAGGCCACGCCAACTAGGCCCGCAACTGTTCCCTGGAGCAGCCCCTTGCGGCCAGTTCCCTTGCCAAGGGTTAGGTGTTCCGCAGTCTGGCGGTCTTTTGAGGAAAGTGCTGACGATAAACGGATTGTAATTTGCAACCTGTGCCGTACCAAGATGAGCAGGGCCGTAAACACCAGCAACCTGAACACCACCAGCATGATCCGCCACATGGCAGCAAAGCACCCTAATAGGTGGGCCGAATGCCTGGGTCCACGATCTGTGTCTGTAGGTCACACCACTGCCTCCTCTTCCCCTCTGTTACCTGCTGTCCAAGACACAGGCCCAGATGCCTCCCGCCCTGCACCTGGACCTTCGCAAGAACCATCAGCAAGCACGTCCACTTCAATGTCCCAGTGCAGCGTTCAAATGTCTTTACCCCAGGCATTTGAACGCAAGCGCAAATACCCTGCCGCCCACCCACAGGCCATAGATCTAAACGTGCAACTTTCTAAAATGCTGGCCCTGGAAAAGTTGCCGTTTAGGCAGGTGAACACCGAGGCTTTTTGCAGCCTGATGGCGGCGGCTGTCCCTCGTTATGCAGTCCCCAGCCGCCACTATTTTTCACGGTGTGCCGTTTCTGGACACGTGTGCCGTTTCTGGACACATGTTTCTGGACAGCATGTGTCCAGAAACATAACCTGGGCCCTGACCAACGCAGTTACTGGCAAGGTCCACTTAACTACTTACACATGGACAAGCACTTCTGGCCAGGGACGCTACATTTCCCTGACGGCACACTGGGTGAATGTTGTGGAGGCTGGGAGCGAGTCGTACCCTGGGATGACACAGGTGTTACCCACGCCAAGGATTGCGGGCCCTACTTCCATCCGGATTTCCGCCACCACTCAGACTTCTCTCAGTAGCTGGAAGCAGTGTAGCACAGCAGTCGGGAAGCGGCAACAGGCTGTGCTAAAGCTTATTTGCCTGGGTGACAAACAGCACACTGCCGCAGAGCTGTGGCATGGCATAAGAGAACAGGCTGAGCTGTGGTTCTCGCCAGTCAACCTACAGCCAGGCATGGTTGTATCCGATAACAGCCGCAACTTGGTAGCGGCTTTGGAGCTGGCCAACCTCCCACACATACCATGCCTGGCCCATGTATTCAACTTAGTGGTTCAGGGGTTTCTGAAAACCTACCCCAATTTGTCTCAGCTACTGGTGAAGGTGTGTCGCCTGTGCGCCCATTTCCGCAAGTCACCGACAGCTTCAGCCGGCCTGGCAACCCTGCAGCAGAGCTTGTGGTTGCCGGCTCACCGACTGCTGTGCGACCTGAGCATGCAATGGAATTCCACTTTACACATGTTGAGCAGGCTTTGTGAGCAGCAGAGAGCAGTAGTAGAATACCAGCTGCACCACAGTCGGCGCCTTTCTAGTCAGCTTCCGCTCTTCACAAGCGACGAGTGGGCATTGATGTCTGACTTCTGTGAGGTGTTACGCAACTTTGATGAATCTACACAGATGGTGAGCTGCGATAATGCCATTATCAGCGTAACCATCCCACTTCTGTGTCTGCTAAAAAACTCACTGCTCACAATAAAGGATGATGATATGCGTGTGGAAGAGGTGGAAATGGGGGAAGACCCTGCACAGGGTGATAGCCAGAGCACCATCGATTTGTCTTCTCAGCACCAATTGGAGAAGGAGGAGGAGGAGGAGACGGTTGCCACCGCTACACAGGGTAGGCATACCATGATTACACCATCTCTTCGGCGTGAATGGGCTGAAGAGGAGAAGGAGGACGAGGAGGATATTGAGAGTCATGCTCCTGGTGGGGAGAGCAAAGACTTGTCTGTTGGGACTCTGGCACACATGGCTGACTTCATGCTAGGCTGCTTTTCCTGTGACCCTCGCGTTATACGCATATTAGGCAACATGGATTACTGGTTGTTCACCCTTCTCGACCCCCGCTACAAAGAGAACTTCCCATCTCTCATTCCTGTGGTGGAGAGGACAAGTAAAATGTTGCAATACCAGAAGGCCCTTGTGGAAAAATTGCTCCAAAAATTTCCATCTGACAACGCTGGCGGCAGAGTACGTAGTTCCTTGGCCACCCGAGGAGGGGAGACGAGGGGAACACACAGCAGGTCCAACAAAGGCAAGGTGACACTCTGCAAGGCCTGAGACAGTTTTATGACACCCCGCCAGCACCCTTACCCTGATGAGCGGCCTAATGTGACAAGGAGGGAAAAGTTTTGGAAGATGGTAAAGCGATCCCTCTGTGCCGTATAATTATTGGGTGTCTAAGCTGGACACGTGGCACGAACTTGCGCTCTATGCCTTGGAGGTGCTGGCCTGCCCTGCCACCAGCGTTTTGTCTGAGCGGGTATTTAGTGCCGCTGGGGGCATAATTACTGATAAGTGCATCCGCCTGTCAACTGACAATGCTGACAGGTTGACGCTTATCAAAATGAACAAGGCCTGGATTTCCCCTGACTTCTGTACTCCACCAGAGGAAAGCAGCTTAACATGAAGGAACCTTAAATCTGGCTTTTAGGGTGTATTGAATACACTGTATTATCATGTACCCCTTCCTCTTCTCGTCCTCTTCCTCCTCTTCCTCCATCATATGAAACAGCTTATTAGGCTGCCCTCGAAGTCCACCAGCTGGCCCTGCAACGGAATTTGTAAGCCGCTCAGCTCACCAGCTGGGCCTGCAACATAATTTTTTGGCCTGTTAGCCAACCAGCAGGCACTCAACCATAATGTTTTACACGCTCAGCTCTGCTACATGTCACTTCTAATGTTTCAGACATTCAGCTATGCGGCATGTCTCCCCTAATTTTTTTTTTCTATAAGGTCGGCAGCAGAGTGTCACCCTTAAATTTCTTTGGACAGGCAGCTCGGCATTAGCGTGTCAGACTTAAATATTTTTTATGGTCTGCTCTTCTGCGGAATGTCACATGAAGTATATAATTTTTTGGTACGGTCAGCTCGGCATTAGCGTGTCACATTTAAATAATTTTAACGGTCTGCTATGCGGCGGAATGTCACATCAAGAATATCATTCTTTTGGACGGTCAGCTCGGCATTAGCGTGTCACATTTAAATATTTTTTGCGATCTGCTCTTCTGCGGAATGTCACATGAAGAATATAATTTTTTTGGACGGTCAGCTTGGCATTAGCGTGTCACACTTGAAAAATTTTAACGGTCTGCTCTTCTGCGGAATGTCACATCAAGAATATCATTTTTTTGGACGGTCAGCTCGGCATTAGTGTGTCACATTTAAATATCTTTAACGGTCTGCTCTGCAGCGGAATGTCACATCAAGGATATCATTTTTTTGGACGGTCAGCTCGACATTAGCGTGTCACATTTAAATATTTTTAACGGTCTGCTCTTCAGCGGAATGTCACATCAAGAATATCATTTTTTCGACGGTCAGCTTGGCATCAGCTTGTCACCCTTAAATTTGGAACAGTTTGATAAAGTGCGGTGGCAGCAGCATGTGTCCCTTAAATTTTTTTTTACGGTCAGCAGCAGAGTGTTAAACTTAAATTTGGGACAGTTTGATAAAGTACGGTGGCAGCAGCATGGAGTCCGATTCCATTATTCACAGCTCAAGTATTCAGTTGACCTGGCTTGGTTTGAACACTCGAATTTTTTAAGTAAACGATTCCGGCCCCCGGGACACAGAACGAACAGCATCGGGGAGGCGCAGAGAGGCAGGGGCTCCAACAGGTGGTAGCTTACCTCCCTGCAGACAGCCAACTCGATCCTTAGATCAAACTTCGAGCTTTTTAAGTGTAGCAACTTAGATAAACGCAATAGGACATGGAATTAATGTGGAGAGCGAGAGTGGAATGGCCGACGCGGCACACGCCACTGGGGAGGCCCGGCCTCCCGCGGCAAATAGCGAAAAAAGAAACAGTCGTCAGCGACTCTTAGCAGTGCAGTGGCAGCAGCATGTGTCCCTTAAATTTTTTGGACAGTCAGCTCGGCAGCAGAATGTCACCCCTATTGTTTTTGAGTGTCTAATGCACTCCTTTATGTGTAATAAAGGGGGTATTGGAGTGCCTGTTCCTTGTAATTTTTGGCAGCCCTTTCCCTTAGTGCATAGGCTTTATGAGTGTCGGAGTCCCACAATTTTACCACAATGTGAATGAGGCCCTCCTTTATATGATATACCTGTTTTATGGGAGTGCCTCATCTGTGTAATTTTTGGCAGTACTTGCTCTTAACGTACAAGTAAATCTATGTTTCCCAACAATATTTCCAGTAAAATCGATGTTATCTTGGGTTTTTGGGGGGTATTTTTGTCATTCCGTAAAAGTGGCGAAATAGTCGGACATCATCTTTAATAGCAGCGACTTCAGTGTCCAAGATGCATCCAGACATCCTCCCCATGCTGTTCCCTAACCATTTCTGTGGTGTTTCCACCATTTTCTGACATTTCCCTATGGACCAGACACCTTCCCCTCATCCGAGTATGGGGTGCCTGGTCTTCTCCCATTGACTTCCATTATACTCGGGTGCTCGGCCGAGCACTCGAGCATCACCTAGTGTTCGGCCAGAGCACCCGAGCACCCGAGCATCGGGGTGCTCGATCATCACTAATGGTAATCTTTCTATTTTATTGAAGGAACTAGTTTTAATAACTATGGTTTAACATATTTGTAATTATTGATACAATTTCCATTTCCATCTCCTTTGTTTGGCTGTTTATTGTTTGATTGACAGCCACCATTTACAAGCTTAAGGTTATCATTCCTAAAATACAAAATTCAGGAAACACAGTCTTTTTTCCTTTTGGCACAGTGGCTGAATCACTGTATCTTAGAGTGGAACATACAAGCTGTTGTAAATCATTTATATATTTTCATAAAGATATTTGCACATATATACACATAAGGTACGTCTTACTGTGAAAGAAGAAATAATGAATTCATTTTGCTAGTTAGAAAAGTGAAATTCTTTTACTGCTAAATGTAGACTATTTAAATTGCTTTCATAGCATGCTGTAGCAAATAATTATGTTAATTTTTAAAACATTTTCAAACATGTAACCCCTTCTTCTCAAGAAAATCTTACTACAGTATATTGCAGACTATGCACTTTCATTATAAACCTAGATTTCTTTCAACAGGATGGCAACGTCAGTCACAAACACAGTTCCAGTAGAAGCTGAGCTTCAAGGAGGAACCCTGACTTAGGCCTCATTCACACGGCCGTATAATGTGTCCGCATCCTTTCCGCATCCTTTTCCGCAATTGCGGACAATTATGCGGATAGGATGCGGATCCATTCATTTCAATGGGTCCCGAAAAAATGCGGACAGTACATCGTGTGGTGTCCGCATCCGTGTGCCCGTTCCGACTGTCCGCATAAAGAAATCCTCCTGTCCTACTTTTCTCCCGAATTGCGGTCCGTAGCACAATGAAAGTCTATGGATCTGCAAAAAATGCGGAAGACATGCGGAAAGGCATCCGTATGTCATCTGTATTTGCGGATTCCGTTCCAGGAGGGGAGAAAAAAAAAGAAAAGGTACAGATGTTATTCATCCTTTCGTTTTTTGCGGATCCGCAAAAAACGAATGACATATGGATATATCCTTTCCGTTTTTTACGGAAAAACGGAACGGATGTCCTGGAAAAATGGAGTTTTTTGCGGAACAACAGATCCGCAAAAAACTGACCGTTTTCCAGGATGTGCACAAATACGGACGTGTGAATGGGGCCTAATCCTCACATGATGGTTTTAGTAGCTACTTGCATTTGCCATGTAATAACAATTCTGAAGAGAGTAATTAGTGTTCAGCAAAGCGAAGCAGAATTTCAGATCAGTTATCGGGAACACTATTCATTTATATACTTTTATTAAATGTATCCTGAATAGCAAATGGTTATAATCAAAGTAAACAAAAAATTATATTATTATTTTTTTTTTTTTTTAAGTAAAGCTAATGTTTGGAGAAGTGGGTCTAGCAGAGCTTATTAATATTGTGTGTTTACTGTCAAATAACCTGCAGGAGATTGCAGGCCAGAACAGCAATAATATGCATATTGTGCTTCCACCTATCCAGCCAAACCCCATACCAGCAACAGCCCTAGTTCAAAGGTGCCGCATGGCCGTTAACGATGAAGAAGGACTATATAGTGCAGTCTTCATTATTAAATAGCCGCGAGGTTCTTCACCACAGAATGGCCATTACCTACCTCCAGCATGGAACTAATCGAATTTCTATGCAAACTGAATTTTTCAAAACTTCATCTGTATATCTAATCTCTTGACTCTATCTTGTGCCGTTCTTCTATTCTTCTTAATAGAATAGAAGTTTCTGAATGAATTTCCAGCAAATCCAACTGTGTGTTACCAGTATGAGTGTGTGTGTGTGTGTCTGTGTGCGTGTCTGTGTCGGGGGCTCCCTGAACAGTCTGACGCTGGTAGCACTGATCAGATAATGTTAGACTGCAAAGGGACATACTCCCAACTGACCTTTATTGCAGACTTTTAACTTATGAACTTCTAGCAGGAATGACAGAGGAATGGCATAACAGAGTCTAGTGAAGATAGATTCAGATTTGTATGGACGGATCTGAACCTTTTTGTATTTAAAGTAAATATAATGAGTTCACAATCGTCATATTAAAGATTGAGTATTTTTCCTCCCCTGTGGCTGAATGAGCAAGCCCACTGGTAATGCAAGACCATGGGACTGTTTAATATGTACCGTATTAAAGAATAAATCCGAACCATAGTCTTACGTCAGTAGCAGCCTTATCCATTAAGCTGCATGGGGGGGGGGGGGGGTTAACCTTCAAAACAGCCATTGAGAACTCATTATATTTACTATAAACAAAAAAAAGATTTGGATTTGTCCAAACATGATGAATCCAAATGTACTATCATTGATAGAGTCATAAGAATAGATGCTACAGATGGGAATTCAAGTAGAGAGTGTTAGGGCCTGGATTTAGTTCTCTGTTAGGCAGGAGTGATCTCAAAAGAACCCAACAGCCCTTCTAAGGGCTACAAGACATTTTTTTTTGGTCTCCTGGCTGGGCTGGCTGGCTGGCACTAGTGTGCAGCTATCGGCATATATAACCCCCTGTTTTTTTTAATGTTATATCTCAGTGATACAAATCCATTGCACACAGCAGTGTGGAACCATTCTGTGTGTCACAGTTCAGTACAATCACTCAAATCCGTATTTTCTGTCCAGGTGACACTTTCTGTACGTCACTTAATACAACCAAGTCTTTTGCTGCCTGTCACTTTTTTTGTCTCTTGGCTGGGCTGGCTAGCACTAGTAGTGCAGCTATCGCCATTTATAACAATTTTTTTTTTTATTGTTTAATCTCAGTGATACAAATCCATTTCCTACAGCTGTGTGGAACCATTCTGTGTGTCACAGTTCAGCTGTCCAGTCACCACAAACCACAATCCGTATTTTCTGTCCAGGTGACCCATTCTGTACGTCACGTAATTAAAAAAGGTTTTTTGCTCTCACTGAGACAGCTACATTAGAAAAATCTCTGTGCGACATTTGTCTGGGTTGCACTTAATATAGCCACAGTCAGCAGGGGCTGAGTTTTCTCTCTGATATATTCTGCACGTCACGTTAAAAAAAAAAAAAACAAAAAAAAAAAATAATAATTTTTTTGTTGTTTTATCTCAGTGATACAAATCCATTTCATACAGCTATGTGGAACCATTCTGTGTGTCACAGTTCAGCTGTACAGTCACCACAAACCACAATCCGTACTTTCTGTCGAGGTGACCAATTCTGTACGTAACGTAATAAAAAAAGGTCTTTTGCTCTCACTGAGACAGATACATTAGAAAAATATCTGTGCGACATTTGTCTGAGTCGCACTTAATATAGCCACAGTCAGCAGGTGCTAAGTTTTCTCTCTGATATATTCTGCATTTCACGTTAAAAAAAAAAAAATAAATAAATTGTTTTTTTGTTGTTTTATCTCAGTGATACAAATCCATTTCATACAGCTGTGTGGAACCATTCTGTGTGTCACAGTTCAGCTGTCCAGTAACCACAAACCACAATCCATATTTTCTGTCCAGATGACCCATTCTGTACGTCACGTAATTAAAAAAGGCCTTTCGCAACCTCATGGCGGTGGCTGCCCCTCGGTATTCAGTCCCCAGCCGCCACTATTTTTCCCGATGTGCCGTCCCAGCCCTACACCAGCACATGTCACAGAACATCATCCGTGCCCTGACCAACGCTGTTTCTGAGAAGGTCCACCTAACCACGGACACGTGGACAAGTGCTGCCGGGCAGGAACACTATATATCACTGACGGCACATTGGGTTAACTTGGTGGAGGCTGGGACCGAGTCTGACCCTGGGGCCGCTCATGTACTGCCCACACCGAGGATTGCGTGGCCTACCTCCATCACGGTCTCTCAGACGTACTATGCCTCCTCCTCCGACCCCTCCTCCTCCACCTCCTCCTCCGAATTACCATCCGTGGGAACGGCGCCTTCATTCAGTAGCTCTAGGAGCAGCAGCAGTGCCGTGGCTAAGCGCCAGCAGGCAGTGCTCAAACTGCTGAGCTTAGGTGACAAAAGGCACACCGCCTAAGAACTATTACAGGGCATCACGGCGCAGACCAATCTGTGGCTGGCACCGCTGAACCTCAAGCCAGGCATGGTTGTGTGTGACAACGGGCGTAACCTGGTGGCGGCTCTGCAAATCGGCAGACTGACACATGTGCCATGCCTGGCCCACGTGTTCAATCTCATAGTTCAGCGGTTCCTCAAGGCATACCCCAATCTGTCTGATTTGCTCACCAAGGCGCGCCGCGTCTGTGCGCATTTCCGCAAGTCGACCACAGATGCTGCCACTCTCAGGGCAGCGCAGTGCCGCCTACAACTGCCCGCTCACCGACTGTTGTGCGACGTGCCCACAAGATGGAATTCAACATTAAACATGTTATCCAGAGTTTACCAACAGCGCAGAGCGATTGTAGACTGCCAGATGTCAACTTCCACCAGAACTGGTAGTTAGGTCAGTCAGATTCCTCAAGTCTACAATGAGGAGTGTTAATCGAGAGTTGGTCGGCACTCCTTTTTTCTTAATGTTGGTGCTCAGTGGTAGAGTAAATATCAGGGTTATATGGAAAGACCACGGCACTCAGATTGTTAGTGAAACTTCGTTAGTATTTATTTATCCATCCATAAGTTACAATGAATAGCCATGGGCCAACGTTTCGGTCTGTAACCCAGACCTTGTTCACGGCCTAGTATAAGGTAAGTATAAACAATAAGTAAGAATAACATACATAATATACATAGATGTTTACATAGTACATATTAATCCATATGAAAATATGCTGTAGAGCAGTGATTTTCCACCAGTGTGCATCCAGCTGTTGCAAAACTACAACTCCCACCATGCCCTTCTGTAGGCTGATAGCTGTAGGCTGCCTGGGCATGATGGGAGTTGTAGTTTTGCAACAGCTGGAGGCACACTGGTTGAAAATCACTGCTGTAGAGTACATCCAAAGTAAAAATCCCCGTAAGACATAAGATGTAGAGGGCCCCTGTAATCAGAATAAGGCAGAAGCATTAGGGGCAATGTTATATATAGATATCATTGGTATACACTTGAGAATAATATCATAGGAGGACTGCATAGGGGATCCATTATTGTATTGAAATAGATATCCTTGATATCCATATTGAAATCCTCAGGGGTAGCATTCAGTCACATTATATATATCCACATAAAGGTATAGCATTGTGGTGCATAAAGATTGATAAAGATATTTCCCCGATTTATATATGAGGGGCGGAAGTATATATAATGTGTATGTCACATTGGTGGCCAGTGGGAGGAAGATACATCAATGTGGGATGGAATAAGGTATTGGTGGTCAGTGGAGGGCTTACCTGCACGGCGTCCAGCGTCCAGACCATCAAAACCAACCATCAAAACCAATTAATAACACTACCCCACCAGCTATTTCCATTCAGGAACTTGGTCTCCGTAACAAGAGCATCTTTCTCCCCCAAAAATTTACCATGGGGTAGAGGCCTATATAAATATTATAGACAGAGAAATTAAACAAAATATACAGGCCCTCAGAAGAGGCGACCTACATACCCCATTTAATCTCACCAGTGATGAACAATTGGCCCTCAAAACCCTACAAGCAGATAAAACAATCACTATAAAACCAGCAGACAAGGGGGAAGCCATAGTAGTTATGGACACCACAGCATATATAAAAGAAATTAGAAGACAGTTATCTGACACTACAACATACCAACTCGTCAATTCCAATCCCACTTTTCAACTCCAACAAGACATAAACCTACTCTTGGACCACCATTTACAATTAGGCACGATAGACAAAATTACATACACATACTTACATAATGAAAACCCAATTATCCCCATTTTCTATATACTACCAAAAATCCATAAACATCTTACAGAACCTCCAGGCAGACCTATTGTAGCCTCTACTGATTCTCTACTCGCTCCGCTATCTATCTTCCTGGAAAAAGTGCTGACCCCATTGATCAAGCAAACTCGCTCCTTTCTTCTAGACACATCCCATTTCTTACAGATTATTTCAGCATTTACAGACATCACTCCAAACAGCCTATTAGTTACATTGGATGTTAGTAGCCTCTATACATCCAACTCCCATGCTAAGGGCATAGAAGCTACCACTGCCTTACTTTCTAAATCTGACCTATCAGATAAAGCTTGCAGATTTAGCGTTGAGCTTTTACAGCTTGTACTAACGAGAAATTACTTTATGTTTGGAGATGATTTTTTCGTTCAGAAGAAAGGGACCGCAATGGGGGCCAATGTGGCCCCCCCATATGCTAACGCATTTATGGACAAATTCGAGGAAGACCACATCTATACCAATGACCTCTTTCAAACTCACGGCATGACTTGGCATCGATACATCGATGACATTTTCTGTATTTGGAATGGTGATAAAGATACCTTTGATACATTTTACGAACAGATCAATAATATTAACCCTGACCTAAAATTCATTGCACATATCGACCTCTATACCATTAGCTTTCTTGACACCCTAGTGTACAAAACTCCACAAGGGACTTTAGCTACAGACCTCTATACGAAAGAGACAGATCGTAATACCCTCTTGCTTTTCTCCAGTTGCCATCCACGCAACACAAAGAACTCACTCCCCAAATCACAATATACCCGGATATCTAGAATAGTCTCCGACCCCAATCAACGTACACAACGCCTCACGGAAATGGCCCAAAAATTCCGTAACAGAGGGTACCCGGCCTCTCTCCTTAACAGGGCACATTTACCATCTACCACGACTAGTCCTAGGGATAATACTACTCCGCGCCTACCCTTTGTAGTAACCTACCACCCAATCATACCAAAGTTGTGTACAATTGTCAACAAACACTGGCCACTACTAAAACAATCATATCCTGAAGTTCCAGAATTTCAAAATCGGGTCCGTTTATGCTACAAAAGACCACAGAACTTGAAAGACAGATTGGTACGAGCAGACATAGGCCCATTACGTCCTTCTCTGAAACAGAGCACTCTGGCCCCAAAAAAAACAGGTACATATCCTTGCCTAAGTTGCGCCCTATGCACTAACATTATACGAGGAAACAGAATTGTGCATCCACATTCAGGGAAGATTTACCATGCTAGAGCCTTCTTCACCTGTGCCACATCCTTTGTGGTCCGTGCGGTCTCGCATATGTGGGTGAGACCACCCAGAATGTACGAGACCGCATATCGAAGCATAAATCGGATATTAGATGTAAAAGAACGGAACTACCGATCCCCTACCACTTTATTACAGCAGGCCACCAGATAAGCCAGCTCAAATATCAAGTGTTGGAACAGATCCAAGCAACAAGAAGAGGCGGTAACAGGATAGCACGTTTAAAAGAGCGTGAGGCATTCTGGATTTCGGAGTTAGGCACCCTGTCACCAAAAGGACTCAATAGGGAATTTGACTTTTGTATTACTTGATTATTTACATATGAATAACCTGTTTTCTATTTTTTCCAGACAAAATGAATCAATTTTCGTCTAGGTAGATATGTATATACACATGTATACTAAACCATGTATGTCAATACAAATACCCTGCATGTACTCTTATTCCTTCTGCATGACTCCCATTTAACTCCTGCATGCTGCATGTTGCCTTTCAATTATGCATGTATAGCTAATTTTCACTATCCTTTTTGCCCATCTCTCCTAATCTAACATAACCTTACTACCTTATTTGTTATAATTAGCATGTCCCCTCCTTCCCCCCCTCTCTAGCGCCTCCTTCGCGCTGTCCCTCCATTCATTGTTTCCCCTACATGCCGGCTCTTATAGTCTACATCCGCCCACTCCCATTTGAGCTTCAGAGACTGCACTGCGCATGCGCCGCCCATAGATGACGTCGGGCGGCGCGCGCTTCATAGGGCTGGCTTCCTGCACTGACGCCAGCATCCTCCATGTAATCTGGACACTGGACGCCGTGCAGGTAAGCCCTCCACTGACCACCAATACCTTATTCCATCCCACATTGATGTATCTTCCTCCCACTGGCCACCAATGTGACATACACATTATATATACTTCCGCCCCTCATATATAAATCGGGGAAATATCTTTATCAATCTTTATGCACCACAATGCTATACCTTTATGTGGATATATATAATGTGACTGAATGCTACCCCTGAGGATTTCAATATGGATATCAAGGATATCTATTTCAATACAATAATGGATCCCCTATGCAGTCCTCCTATGATATTATTCTCAAGTGTATACCAATGATATCTATATATAACATTGCCCCTAATGCTTCTGCCTTATTCTGATTACAGGGGCCCTCTACATCCTATGTCTTACGGGGATTTTTACTTTGGATGTACTCTACAGCATATTTTCATATGGATTAATGTACTATGATGTACTATGTGAACATCTATGTATATTATGTATGTTATTCTTACTTATTGTTTATACTTACCTTATACTAGGCCGTGAACAAGGTCTGGGTTACAGACCGAAACGTTGGTCCATGGCTATTCATTGTAACTTATGGATGGATAAATAAATACTAACGAAGTTTCACTAACAATCTGAGTGCCGTGGTCTTTCCATATAACCCTTACAATTAAGAGTGGACGTGGATGTCTGATATCTGCCAGGTGTTGACCAACTTTGAGGAGTCAACACAGATGGTCAGCGGCGATGCCGCCATTATCAGCCTCACCATCCCGCTGCTTTGCCTGTTGAAAAACTCACTGCTCAGCATCAAGTCAGAAGCTTTGCGCTTGTCACAAGAGACGGTGGAGGAAGATACGTCGCTTGATAGCCAGAGCACCCTCCGGTCTGTTTTTCAGCGCTTATCGGAGGAGGGGGATGAGGATGAGGAGGAAGAGGAAGAGGAAGAGGAGGAGAATGTTGGCGAGACAGAAGAGGGTACCATGCTCAGTCCTTCTTAACTCTTGAGCGTGTATGGGCTGAAGAGGAGGAGGAGGAGGAAGAGGAAATGGATTATCAGGCCAGTGAGGAGAGGGAATTCTTGCGTGTTGGGACTCTGGAACACATGGCAGACTTCATGTTAGGCTGCGTATCCCATGACCCTCGCGTTAGAAGCATTTTTTCAAACATCGATTACTGGGTGTTCACTCTCCTGGACCCACGGTACAAACAGAACCTTTCCACTCTCATCCCTGTAGAGGAAAGGAGTATGAGAGTGAATCAATATCAACAGGCCCTGGTGCACAAGCTGAAACAATCCTTCCCATCTGACGCCGCTAGCGGCAGAGGGCGTGGTTCTGTGGGCCAAGTAGCGGGGTAGAGGAGGCGAGCAGGCAGCTTGTCCAGCACTGGCAGGGGAACGCTCTCCAAGGCCTTTGCCAGTTTTATGTCACCCCAGCAAGACACTGTCACCTGTCCCCAGTCTAGGCACAGTAGGGGTGAGCTTTATAGAAAGATGGTGAGGGAGTACCTAGCTGACCATACCAACGTCCGGACCGATCACTCTGCTCCATACAACTACTGGGTTTAAAAGCTGGACACGTGGCCTGAACTGGTGCTGTATGCCTTGGAGGTGCTGGCCTGCCCTGCTGCTAGCGTGTTGTCAAAGCGGGTATTCAGTGCAGATGGTGGCGTCATCACCGATAAGCGTACACGCCTGTCAACTGACAGCGCTGACAGGCTGACGCTTATTAAAATGAACAAAGCCTGGATTTCACCGGAATTCAAATCTCCTCTGGGGGAAAGCAGCTAAAGATTAACATTACTTATGCATCCGATTCCTCTTCTCTACTCCTCCAACTCCTTCTCCTCCTTGTCGTCTTTGCCTAACGCTAACCCAAAAAGCGCAATTTTTTAGAGGGCCAAATGGCACTGTTTTACCACAATTTTTCCGGAGGGCCCCCTACAGGCCCTCTCTCCAAACAATTTTTCCGGAGGTCCACCTACAGGTCCTCTATCTAAACACTTTTTCCGGAGGGCCCCCTACAGGCCCTCTCTCCAAAAAATTTTTCCGGAGTGCCACCTACAGGCCCTCTCTCTAAACAATTTTTCCAGCGGTCCACCTACAGGCCCTCTCTCCAAACAATTTTTCCGGAGGTCCACCTACAGGCCCTCTCTCCAAACAATTTTTCCGGAGGTCCACCTACAGGCCCTCTCTCTAAACAATTTTTACGGATGGCCCCCTACAGGCCCTCTCTCCAAACAATTTTTCCGCAGTGTCAACTACAGACAGTGTGAAACAATGTTTCAGGAGCGTCAAACAGACAGTCCAAAACAATTTTTCAGGAGGCGCAAGTACCGACATTTTAAAAAAATATTTTTTGTTGAGGGTCGACTTTATGTACTCCGAAAAGAAAAAAATTTTTGGATGCTCAACAAAAGCCATTTCACTGCATTCTCAGTCAGACAAAGTCATTGGTGGTATAACCGCCATGCTGTATCAGGCTAAATTTTTGGGTGCTTCACCAGCTACCGCATACTAACTCAGTCACTCTGTTGTCACTGCCGCCATACAGGGCCACAAAAACGTTTATGTGGTTCGCCTGCTCCCGCAGTGTCACTCGCTCACTCTGTTGTCACTGCCATGCTGCGTCAGGCTAAATTTTTGGGTGGCTCACCTGCTACCTCATCTAACTTGGTCACTTGTTGGTGTTACCGCCATGCTGTGTCAGGCTTATGCCTACATCGTGTGGCTGGGGATAGGAGAGCAGTGCCAGCATGGGCATGGGTGATGGACCTTCGTTGCACCTAGTTGGGTGCTTCCCTAACATGTGATGGGCATGTGCCTCGCCTTTCTTGGTCTGGGTAAGCACAATTGCCATGAGGGTAACCACCAGGCTGTTGCAGGAGAATTTGGGGTAATGGTGGGATTAGGCAGCCTCAGAGGCATCCATGCATGCTGCCCCTGCTGTTTCATGTCCATTTCCGTGGTGTTTCCATCATTTTCTGAGGTTTCCAGGTTTTCACCCAGCCTTCCCTAGGCAGAGCCTTCGTCCCCTGCAAAAATGCTCGAGTCTCCCATTGACTTCAATAGGGTTCGTTACTCGAAACAAGCACCCGAGCATCGGCAAAAGTTCGTCTCGAATACCGAGCACCCGAGCATTTTAGTGCTCACTCATCTCTAATAATCACCTATAAGAGGTTTTAAGGTGGATTATGGGTCCTATATTATGCTTTATGAGAATTTTTAATTAGATTATTATGCTTTATGGCATGACAATTTAGATTATAAAGCATGTTTTCAGCAGAGGCCCGTTACAATGTTGGCCATTGTTCTCCACTGATAAAAGGAGCTGTGAATAGTAGGCCGCTGCCATTGGAAAAAGGGGAACTGAACTGCTGCTATAGGACAACCAGTTCTGGTTGTTTTTAAATTTAAATACAACTTGGACACAAAAAGAAAAACATATTTTCCTTCACTGTTATATTTTAAAGACCCACTCAGTTTGGGTTTAAAATGTCTAAAACATAAGATTTAATGCAAAAGCACAAAAGAAACAAAATGCTTCTTATTGGAAAACATGTTCTTATATTTTAGATTTGTATTTATCCCATGACCATCAATGAAGGCATTCCCACAAGAAATTTGTAATGTTGTTAATTGAGTATTGGCTCCAGAGCACTGAGCACTACTTCAGTGAGTAAATGGGAATAACTAAATACATTTTCTTTAGATCTAATGCTGTGTAACACACAAACTTTGTCTGATCTTAGCCTAAATGTTTTAATGTAATGCTGATCACATAAGCCATAAAGGCTGATTGCATACAGTTAACCGCTCAGATGCCATGGTCAAATGTGAACACTATATCTGAGTGGTCCGGAAGTGGAAGCCATAACTGAAATCGGAGAACCTGTTAAGCTATACTAATAGACCGAAGCCTCAAGCAGTTTTTGGTAGCTATTAGTAAAATCTATCAATACAGGCCACTAGGTGGAAGCACTGTTTTGTTATATTGGAAATGAAGTGTTCAATGATGACTACAGTATATATCCATCACAGAACACAATGGGCAATCTAATTATTGTCAGTTATAGTCATCCAGGGTGCCCTTTTTTTTTTAAGCTAGTGATGATCGAGCACCGCGATGCTCGGGTGCTCTGGCCAAACACTAGGTGGTGCTCGAATGCTCGCATGCTGCTGCTGAGCTGACAGATTAAAAAATTATGGGTGACATGATACTGATGAGCTGACCGAGTAAAAAATTATGGGTGACATGCTGCTACTGAGTTGACCGAGTAAAAAATTATGGGTGACATGCTGCTGCTGAGCTGACCAAGTAAAAAATTATGGGTGGCATGCTGCTACTGAGCTGACCAAGTAAAAGATTATGGGTGACATGCTGCTACTGAGCTGACCAAGTAAAAAATTATGGGTGACATGCTGCTACTGAGCTGACCGAGTAAAAAATTATGGGTGACATGCTGCTACTGAGCTGACCAAGTAAAAAAATTATGGGTGACATGCTGCTACTGAGCTGACCGAGTAAAAAAGTATGGGTGACATGCTGCTGCTGAGCTGACCTAGTAAAAATTTATAGGTGACATGCTGCTACTGAGCTGACCGAGAAAAAAATAATGGGTGACATGATACTGCTGAGCTGACCGAGTAAAAAATTATGGGTGACATGCTTCTGCTGAGCTGACAGAGTAAAAAATTATGGGTGACATGCTGCTACTGAGCTGACCTTCAAAAAAATAATGGTTGACATGCTGCTGCTGCACTGACCGTAGGAAAAATTATGGTTAAGGCACAGAGGGATCGCTGAGGACGTTGACACGGTCAGCTAGGTACTCCTTCACCATCTTCCTAAACTTTTCCCTCCTTGTCAAACAACATGGAGACATAGATTTTTCCACATGCAGAGCGTCTGCCTTTATTGTGAGCAGCGAGATTTTTAGCACACAGAAGTGGGATGGTTACACTGATAATTGCATTATCGCAGCTCACCATCTGTGTAGATTCATCATAGTTGCTTAAAAACCCACAGAGGTCAGACATCATTGCCCACTCGTCGCTTGTGAAGAGCGGAAGCTGACTGGAAAGGCTCCGACCATGTTGCAGCTGGTATTCCACTACTGCCCTCTGCTGCTCACAAAGCTTGCCCAACATGTGGAAGGTGGGGTTCAAGCGCAAGGCCGGCTGAAGCTATAGGTGACATTCGGAAATGGGCACACAGGCGGTGCACCTTCACCAGTAGCTGAGGCAAATTCAGAAACCCCCTGAACCACTAAGTTGAAGACATGGGCCAGACATGGTATGTGTGTGAGGCTGCCCAGCTCCAAAGCGGCCACCAAGTTGCGGCCACTATCAGACACAACCATGCCTGGCTATAGATTTACTGGCGAGAGCCACAGCTCAGTCTGGTCCCTTACGCCCTGCCACAGCTCTGCGGCGGTGTGCTGTTTGTCAGGCAAATAAGCTTCAGCACGGCCTGTTGCCGCTTCCCGACTGCTGTGCTACACTGCTTCCAGCAACTGAGTGAAGTTTGACTAGTGCTGCAAGATGGGAATTCTGCAGTGGAAGTGGAGGAGGAGGTGGAGGAAGAGAAGAAAGGGTTGCAGACGCTACCGTAGGTGGTGGCGTGGTTGCACCTGTGCCATCCCAGGGTAAGACTCGCTCGAAGCCTCCACAACATTCACCCAGTGTGCCGTCAGGCCAGAAGAGCTTGTCCATGTGTCAGTTGGTAAGTGGACCTTTCCCGTAACTGCGTTGGTCAGGGCATGGGTTATGTTTCGGGACACATGCTGGGAACACACAGGGAAAAATAGTGGCAGCTGGGCACTGTGTAACGAGGGACAACCGCCGCCATCAGGCTGCAAAAAGCCTCGGTGTCCACAAGCCTAAACAGCAACATTTCCAGGGCCAGCAATTTGGAAAGTTGCGCGTTTAGTGCTATGGCCTGTGGGTGGGCGGCAGGGTATTTGTGCTTGCGTTCAAATGCCTGGGATGAGGACATTTGAATGCTGCGCTGGGACACTGAAGTGGACGTGCTTGCTGATGGTTCTTGCGAAGGTCCAGGTGCAGGGCGGGAGGCATCTGGGCCTGCGTCTTGGACAGCAGGTAACAGAGGGGAAAAGGAGGCAGTGGTGTGACCTACAGACACAGATCGTGGACCCAGGCGTTCGGCCCACCTATTAGGGTGCTTTGCTGCCATGTGGCGGATCATGCTGGTGGTGTTCAGGTTGCTGGTGTTTATGGCCCTGCTCATCTTGGTACTGCACAGGTTGCAAATTACAATCCGTTTATCGTCAGCACTTTCCTCAAAAGACCGCCAGACTGCGGAACACCTAACCCTTGGCAAGGGAGCTGGCCGCAAGGGGCTGCTCCGGGGAACAGTTGCGGGCCTAGTTGGCGTGGCCTGCCTTCTCCCTTTTGCTACCCCACTGCCTCTTCCAGCCTATTGCGGTGCTGTGGATCCCTCCCCCTCTGTACTGCTGTCCTCGCTCGGCTTGCCACCTTCCGAGGTTTTGTCAGCGATTTCATCATCCACCACCTCCTCTTCCACTTCCTCACTCTGGTCCTCCTCCTGATATGGTGACCTAACAAGAATCTGACTTAACTGTGTCTCATCCTCATCATCAACCTCTTGAGACACTAATTGCCCTTGACTTATTGGCAACTATGTCTCGTCATCTTCTTCAGACTGTGGATGCTCATGAGTTTGGGAATCAGGGCACAATATCTCCTCATGTCCCACTTCAAGCCGCCTTGGCGAGAGGCCCAAGCCAAGAAACGGTGATGAAAAAAGCTCCTCGGAATATCTCAATGTGGGATCTCTTCTTTGCAGAGACTCTGCATTGTGGGAGAAAGAAGGATCAGGGTGAGGATGCGGTTGCCCAGACTGTTGGCTACTGAGACTGGACTTTGTGGAAGAGAGGATGGTGCTTGACCGACTGGAAGCATTATCAGCTGAAATCCAACCGACTACCTGCTCGCACTGGTGCAGCGAAAAGAGTTGTGTCTTGCTCGGCCCTGCAAACTGTGACATGAAACTAGTAGTTTTGGATGACTTTGTTTCTTGGGCTCTGCCAGCTGGCACAGTTTCACCGCGCCCAGAGCCATGACCTCTGCGTTCAC
>ONZH01024569.1:0-38749 GCA_900303285.1 Rhinella marina
CTGTAACTCCCCCTCATTACTCTGTAAGGGGTCGACACCTTCAAGTTTATACTTTTTACCATTTATATAATTAAAGAACATTTTAGGGTTAGTTTTACTCTCTTTGGCGATTAATCTCTCGGTCTCTAGTTTGGCTGTTTTTATTTGTCTTTTACATCTTCTATTTTTTTCCTTATAGTTTTCAATGCTTCCTCACTCCCCTCCTGTTTTACTGATTTAAATGCTTTCTGTTTGTCATTTATTGCTTTATTTACAGTTCTGTTTATCCACATTGGTTTTTTCTTGTTCCTTAACCTTTTATTCCCATAAGGTATGTACCTCTCACAATTAGATATTAGGATGTTTTTAAAAATATCCCATTTTGTGGCTGTCTTTTTATTTTTGAGGACTTTGTCCCAGTTAGTTAGGTCTATAGCCTCTCTTAGTTGGCTAAATTTTGCTTTTTTGAAGGTATTTTTGTTCCTCCCTGAAGAAACGCTCTTTTGAATGACAGTTGGAAGGTTATTGGTCACTATTTCCCAGGTGTCCCCCAACCTGCACATCTGTTGTTCTGTCAGGTCTATTAGTATTAACCAAGTCCAGTATGGCCGTCCTCTAGTCGGGTCCTGAACCAGTCTTGGTTATTGCCAAGAACCTGTTTCCTTTATGAGATATACAGGTTTCAGTTTTCCAGTCTATATCTGGGTAGTTGAAATCCCCCATAATAACGACCTCATTATATTTTGCCGCCTCGTCTATTTCATTTAGAAGTAGATTTTCTGTGGACTCTGGTATATTAGGTGGTTTATAATAAAGTCCTATTAGTATTTTATTATTGTTTTTGGCTCCATTTATTTCTACTCACAGTGACTCCACATGTTCATGTCCCTCACTTGTATCTTCCCGGAGTGTGGGATTTAGACAGGACTTTACATAAAGGCAGACCCCTCCCCCTCTACGGTTTTGGCGATCCTTTCTAAACAGACTGTAACCCTGTACGTTAACTGCCCAGTCATAGGTATGATCCAGCCATGTCTCACTTATTCCCATTATGTCATAGTCCTCCTCACACATCACTAATTCCAGTTCACCATCTTTCCCATCTATAATGTAGTTACCCTCCCCCCCAGTCCCTAGTTTAAGCACTCCTTCCAGCCTTCTAGCCATCTTCTCCCCCAAAACAACTGCCCCTTCCCCATTGAGGTGCAGCCCATCCCTACGGTAGAGCCTATAGCTGACAGAGAAGTCGGCCCAGTTCTCCAAGAACCCAAAATCCCTCCTTCCTACACCAGTTCTTGAGCCACTTGTTTACCTCCCTAATCTCCCGCTGCCTTTCTTGTGTGGCTTAAGCTTATGCCCTAGATGCCTAAAATCATTTTTAAGGACGCTCCGCCTACCTCTAACTTTGTCATTGGTTCCGACATGGACCATGACTGCTGGATCTTCTCCAGCCCCTCCCAGTAATCTGTCAACCCGATCCGCGATATGCCGAACTCGAGCGCCAGGAAGGCAACACACCATTTGACGATCCCGGTGTTTGTGACAAATTGCCCTCTCTGTACCCCTAATAATTGAATCTCCCACTACCAGCACCTGTCTAGCCTGCCCTGCTCTTCTGGTCCCCTGCTTACTGGAGCTGACATTTCCCTAACTGCCAGAGGAAGTGTCCGGCTGCAGCAGTGCTCTCCCTGAAGTGGCATTCCCCTCATCTGCCAAACTTGCAAACTTGTTGGGGTGTCAGATCAGGGCTAGCCTCCCTGGCACTTTTCCCTCTACCCCGCTTTCTAACTTTTACCCAGCTAGCTACCTCACTTTCCTGAGCCTCCTCACTACCACCCTCTCCCACATCTACCCCATAGAGTGCTTGCTCAGTGAGCACCAAACTCTTGTCATCGCTTCTCAGTGTTGAAATCCGCCAGGTTAGATACACGATGTGCGATTTCAAACGGGTAATTTGCTCACATGTAATCTGCATACATCAGGCAAGATGTACACTGGACTGCTCTGTCAATAATGGAAGACATACTAATGGGGATTACACAATAAAAGAGAAAAAAATACAATACAGTGATATGAAACCGACTTACTGTAGTCCCCAAATCTGAAGTCACGTAATCTAAAGTCACACACTTAATTCATACACGCACTTAAAAATCAATCACGCGAACGCTCAAACTCAAGTTATGTCTCTGCTTTTATAAATGCAACACTCAAACCAGTCTGCTTTTTTTCCTCTGGATTCAAAGGCCTAAACTCGTGTTTGGTCCATTTTTTCCTCAGGGTGTTTGAAAGAAGAAAGATCTCCATATTTATTGTCCCGAATTCTTCAGTTCTTGCAGGAAGGTTTGCAGAAAGGCCTTAAACCTAACACACTTAGGGCTCATGCACACGACCGGTGCCGGCCTGTGCCCGTATTGCGGCCCGCATACACTGGCCGTGTGCTGCCTGCATCCCGGATCGCGGACCCATTCACTTCACTGAGATGCGGAGCGGAGGCATGGATCGGAACACAACGGAAGCACTACGTTGTGCTTACGTGGTGGCGCAAAAAAGTAGCGCATGCACTATGGACCATCGGATGGAGATCGCGGACCCCATTAAAATGAATGGGTCCGCGATCCAAATGCGGCGGCCCCACTGCCAGTGACCGTGCGTTGTGGAGTGCAAATTAAGGTCCACAGCACGGGCACTGAACATGTGCATGAGCCCTTAAGGTGCATTTTACGGCTATTAATGCCAAGCTGGGTGGGCAGTTTACTCGAGAACCATTAATTTCTAGATTCTTCAGAGCTCTTTCTAAGTTAAAACCTACGTTTCATACTCCGGTGTCATCCTGGAACCTCTCCATAGTGCTAAAACATCTATGTCTGCCTCCCTTTGAACCTTTGGAAAGTGCTTAGATAAAACATCTATCGTATAAGACTCTATTCTTAATAGCTATTACTTCGGCCACAATGATTAGTGAGTTACAAACACTTGTCTTGCAAACAGCCTTATCTACGTGTGCTTACAGAAGCCATAGTATTAAGTACCATGCCAGGGTTCTTACCGAAGGTTTCTTCTCTCATTAATATGAATCAGGAAATTGTACTTCCAGCTATGTCAGTACCTGATGACCATGATTCGAATGACAACATCCTCCTATTAGATATAAAAAGATGAGTTGTTTTCTATATACATCAGACTCAAAAATTTTGCCAATCAGAGGCACTTTTTCTTCAATTTCAAGGCCCTAATAAGGGTAAGAAGGCAAGCAAGTCTACAGTGTCCCGTTGGATCAAATCCTTAATACAACAGTGCTACTCGGCAGAGGGTCTAGAGTCTCCCCTAAATGTTAAAGCGCATTCTACCAGGTCCACAGCTGCTTCATGGGCAGAAAAAGGACATGTACCCTGGGATCAAAATCTGCCGTGCGGCCGCATGTACATCACCATCTACCTTTATAAAGCACTATCGTTTGGATGTCTTAGCCTCTGAGGGTTCAGCCTTTGGCAAAAGAGTACTTCAAACAGTGGTTTCAGAATCCCACCCTTAAATACTGCTTCGAAATCCCCTATGTGTGTGCTGCCGTAGGACGATCAGGAAGACGGAAATTTATTACCTGAAATTTTCATTTCCTGGAGTCCGTAGGCAGCACAATAATCCCACCCTGATGATTTAATTGCTGCATTCAATACAAGAGGTGTTTCCTTTGGAAGTAATGTATACCAAAGTTAATTGTTTAACTGTTTAAACTGCTAATTAAACTGTGTCTCTTCTATCCGGCAGTTAATGAGTCATTAACCTCCTATGTGTGTGCTGCCTTCGGACTCCAGGAAATGAAAATTTCAGGTCATATATTTTCATCATATCACATGTATAAAAATGATATTACATAAAAAAAGGCTAATGTGTTATCTTTGATTTGATGATAAAGAGGGCTATCCCAAAGCAATGATCAAGTTGACATAATTATAAAAAATGAAATTAAAAGATATACAGTATATAGTGATTTTAAAAGACAGTGAAAGTCTCCGGAATGGAGACAACAGAAATCTTCGGAGTAGATTAAATGAAAAATTTTTTGTATAAAAAAGGTAAAATATAATGTCCTTGAAATCTCATTAGACCTATTTAATAGTTAGTGTATTCCAGAGTTTCATTGAATCCGCAGGGTGATAGCGTGTTCAACCGAAAGGTCCAATACATTTTTTTTACGGCTCAGTTGTTGAAATGAATCAGGGACCCACTCTAGTGGTGTCACTCTCAGGAGGGATGGGTTGCTCTCGTGAGTTCTTTTGAAGTGTTTAGGTACACTGTGTGTCTCAACCTGACATTTGATATTGGACCGATGCTCATTCATCCTCTCCCTTAGTGTCTGTATAGTGTAAATCACAATGGATGTACTGCAGTTAATATATTGTCGTATGGGGATCATGTTTTTGCTATTTGGGACAGTTATTTGTTAGGTTCCATGGTTGATGATGTCACAATATTTGCATCTCCAAGTGCCACATTTATACGTTCCATTTCTGGGTTCCAATATCCCAGGTTTTAGTGGCCTAATGCTTTTCTAATGAGGCATTTTGAGACAGGAGGGGGCTAAAATGTTTTTGAGTGTTTTGGCTCTACGGAAAGTGAGGACAGGATTTTTTCAGCATGGTCTTACCTAAGATGGGTGTAACAGTGGCTGCTGTGCGCCACTGTTCCCCTGCTTACTGCCGCGGTCCTGGGTGTCGTGTTCAGCGGTGATCTGCTGCCTATGCTTCCCATTAATGGCTGCAGTCCTGGGCTCTGTCTGAGTAGTGCTGTTTCTGGATCCGCTCCACAGTTTCCATTTAGCCCTGGCTGTAACATGCTTGCTGCTTGTAACCTGCATCTCTTCCTTAGGGCCTGCGCCCTAAAGGATCATATGATGTGGGTTGGATCATGTAACATGGTTGACCAATCCTTGTCCTCCTGCACATTTATAAGTGGCTCAGCCCTCTTCCCAGATGCCTCAGTGTCAAGGTCCTTGAGTCCTGTTTGGTTACTATTGTTCCTGCTTGAATTCCTGTGTTCCTGACCCGTGCTAGTGTTCCCGGATTCCGCTATCTGCTTCATCCCTGCCTGCTTGCTTAGACCTTCTTGTTGCCGACCTGGATTGCCTGACCTGTACCTGTGCCGCCTGCCCTGACCCTTGCCTGTTTGACTTCGCCTCTGCCTCATCCTTTGGTCCTGCTTTGTTGCTCCTGGTGATGACTCGGCCCTCTGACCACCACTTTATCTCTGGTACCTTCGCAGGAACCTCCTTGTCCGCCTAGACCAGCTGCCTTGTGTGCCCATCCTCCTCAGGAGGTAACAACCTGGTGTTCCCCTTAGAAAGTCTATCCCTACCATCAGGGGTATTGTGAAGATCGAGGGGTTCACTTAGACAATGCCCTTAGAGGAGGTAGGACACGAGGCACAGTGAGTTCACACCCGCTGGTTCGTGACAATGGGATACTTTTTTAAAATATTCCGATGTTTGGCCAGAATGCGTCTAATAGTCATGTGTTCCGAATTATAGCCTGTGATCATGCTGAGTCAAAATGGTTCTTTTAGTAGCTGTCGTAATGTTTTTTAGTTCTTTCGTTATATATGGTTGAAGGCTATCTTTCTGGCTCATAGAGGAGACCCTTAGTATACAGTCCTCAACTAATTTTTGGGGTAACCCTTCTCTTTAAATCTAGTACTCAGAATCTTGACCTGTTCTTTCATATCATGGTCATTGGAACAGTTTGTTCGAACCCTTTTCATCTAGATATAGGGGATATTCTTTTTCCATTTAGAATAATGACAGCTATGCAGAGGCATAGCTAGAGGTTCAGCACAGGGGGGACAAAACATACTTGAGTGGGCCCCCCACTTAGTGGCTTCCCAAACGCACGTTTCCAACTTCACAGGCACATACTACTAGTTGTGGTTATAATATTGTATTAGAAAGATGACTGTATAAATTGCTAGATCATCTATGCTGTTAAGTACAGTACAATAGACTTTCTACATACCCTAGTCCAAATACTCTACCACATAATGCAGTAAAATATAGGAGTAAAAAACAAGGGGACTCCTATGTTAAAGGAAACCTGTCCCCAGTTTTTACATCACTAAACTAACAGTCCCCTCAAGCATTGTCTCTTTTATGTTAAAACTCACTCGTTTACCTATTAAAAATCATCTCCAAAATCATATGCAAATGACCTGAGAAGAGTCATTTTATGTATGAGATGAGTCACGCTAAGAGGATGGAGGGTCACTTCAGAGGAGATGTTTTTGGTTCCATTTTAAATACAAGCAGCTCAGATTTCAAATTATATCATGTGGATCTGTGTACTATAAAACCAGAGATACAGGCGGGAAACTGAGTTTTTATCTGCAGCTCTGGGACACTAGACACTAGCAGCCAGAAAGGATAAAATGGTGTGAGGGACAGGGAGGAGGAGTTACGTCAGGGCGTGCTCAGGTCATCACGCCGTGACAGACAGCTTAAAAAGCGAGCGGACGGAGGTGCAGTATGACACTGTGACAGAAGCTAAAGGTCACCACTGTTGTGATGATGCAGGAGAGCACTGTCGGACTTGGCAGAGAAGCGATTGGATGGAGGTGCGGCATGCCGCTGTGACAGTAGATTAGTTCACAGCATCATGCTGCAGCTTTCCTGTTGCAACAGTGCTATCCTGCACCATCACTACAGCGGACGGAGGTGCGGACTGACGATAGATTAGTAGATCATGCCACTCCTCTGTCCGCTCGCTTAACACCACTTGTCACAGCCAGCGGGCGGAAGTGTGGCATGATCTACTAGTCTATCGTCAGTCCGCTGTAGTAGAGAGGAGATCACTGTGGACCCAGCGTCATGCTCCTCCCCACCGCCTACTAACCCTTCCTTCTCTCTGCAACAGCCTGGGACGTGGTGCCTCTCAACTGTGCAGGGCTGGGCTGGGACTAAAAAGCAGCCCTGGCACAAACCCTCTGCCAGCCCACATAAAAATTGCCATTTTCATAACACTGGAGTATGTCAATAAGGGTGGGTTCACACTGAAAGCATATGCGTTTTCACCACAACGCATGCGTTTGGTTGATAGAAACATGTGTTTAGCGTTGTTAATCATTATCATTAATATTACAGCGCTAAACACATTTCTATCAACAAAACGCATCACTAAAATGCAACGTGTGAACCCACCCTTAGGGTAAACTGACTGAGCTACATTTGCAATCAATTAGATTGATTGTGAGTCCTGTTGGAATGCATCTTATAACAGCCATATATGGAATTCACCTTTTAGGATTTAGGGCCAATTCACATTTTTTTGCATCAGTTATTTTAAACTAAAACCAGCTGTGGTTGAACACACAGAACAGGTGCAAGTCTTTCCATTATACCTTATCTCTGTGTACTCTACACACCTGGTTTTGGTTAAAAAAAACTGATGCAAATAACTGATGGAAAAATTGAGATGTGAACTGGCCCTTAGCCTGCTATTGTGCCGGCATGTATTTACTATATTTCTACATAATTATCGCAGCAATGTACCGTATCTAGAACTTGCCAGCAAAATTAATGCAATAAAAGGAGTTATGATAAACATACCAGCTCACTGTGCGCCCACCAGACCTCAGATCAGCCCACTGTGCGGCCACCAGACCTCAGATCAGCCCACTGTGCCCCCATCAGACCTCAGATCAGCCTACTGTGCCCCATCAGACCTCAGATCAACAGAATGTGCCTCCATCAGACCTTAGATCAGCTTAATGTGCCCCCATCAGACCTCAGATCAGCAGAATGTGCCCCCAACAGACCTCAGAACAACAGAATGTGCCCCCATCAGACCTCAGATCAGCAGAATGTGCCCCCATCAACCTCAGATCAGCAGAATGTGCCCCCATCAGACCTCAGATCAGCAGAATGTGCCCCCATCAGACCTCAGATCAACAGAATGTGCCCCCATCACACCTCAGATCAGCGTATTGTGCCCCATCAGACCTCAGATCAGCAGAATGTGCCCCCATCAGACCTCAGATAAGCTTAATGTGCCCCCATCAGACCTCAGATCAGCAGAATGTGCACCCATCAGACCTCAGATCATCAGAATGTGCCCCATCAGACCTCAAATCATCAGAATGTGCCCCCATCAGACCTCAGATCAGCAGAATGTGCCCCCATCAGACCTCAGATCAGCCCACCCAGCCACATAAGGTTAAAATAAAAATCTTTCTTACCTGTTCTGCGCTGCGGCTGCCCTCCGGTCCGGTGCTCCACTCTCTTCCCTGGCCAGCGCACACTATGACCTGACGCTGCGTGCAGCGTCAGGTCATAGTGCGCGCCGGCCAGGAAAGAGAGTGGAGCGCCGGACCGGAGGGCAGCCGCAGCGCAGGACAGGTGGCCTAAGGCTATCCTTGCTGGGCCCCCCAGAGGCACTGGGCCCAGAGCTGTCGCCCCCTGTCCCTCGGTAGCTACACCTCTGCAGCTATGGAAACCTAAATAGCTGTTGGCATCTACATCTTTAAAGTGTGTTTTAGTGCATATGAGGTTATGTTTGATGCTCAGATGTAGGTCTAGAAAGATGGCTTCTCTGGGACTTTGTTTAAGGAAAAAACTGAGATTAAAAGTATTATTTATTACAAGTTGTAAATCATCTGGTGTACCTCTCCAGCTTAAAATCAAATTATCTATATATTTTCGGTAAAATAAAATGTTGGGATGACCTAATAAGCCCATCTGTTCCTCAAAAGCCCCCACAAATAAATTAGCATACAGTGGCACAAATTTTATTCCCATTGCTGCACCCTTCTTTTTTAGTAACATAGTAACATAATTTACAAGGCCAAAAAAAGACATATGTCCATCAATTTCAGCCTGTTATCCTGCAAGTTAATCCAGGGAAAGACAAAAAAGAACCCTGTGAGGTAGAAGCCAATTTTTCCCACTTTAGGAAAAAAAAATCCTTTGCGACTCCAATCAGGCAATCAGAATTACTCCCTGGATCAACGTCCCATCTCTAGTAGCTATAGCCTGTTAGATTATTACACTCCAGAAATACTTCCAGGCCCCTCTTAAACTCTTTTAGTGAATTCACCATTAGGCAGAGAGTTCCATAGTCTCACTGCTGAATCCTCTTCTATGTTTGCGTACAAACCTTTTTTCCTCCAGACGCAGAGGATGTCCCCTCGTCACAGTCACGGGGATAAATAGGTGATGGGAGAGATCTCTGTACTGACCCCAGATATACTTATACATAGTTATTAAATCTCCCCTCAGTCGTGTTTTTCCTAAACTGGATAACCCTAATTTTGATAATCTTTCACTGTAGTCCACCCATTCCAGTAATTACTTTAGTTGCCCTCCTCTGAACCCTCTCCAGCTCTGCTATGTCTGCCTTGTTCACAGGAGGCCAGAACTACCCTGTTTCCCCAAAAATAAGGCCTATCCCGATAATAAGCCCTAGTGCTATTTTGGCCTGTTTTTGGAGTAGGCTTAAAATATAAGCCCTACTCCAAAAATAAGCCCTAGGTACATTGAGGATACACTGAGAATAGGGTTGCAGCGAAGCCCTGCAAGTGATTTTAATGGCCTGTCAGGGCCTCTCACTCTACCTGCGCAATGCTGCGTACTATAGTACGCAGCGCTGTGCAGTTAGTTACCTATATACACACCTATACCCATACCCTATCCAGCGCTGCAAGACGTCTCCCCTGTGATGATCCCACGAGACCCGTCGCTGCGTTCACACTGGTTGACGAGATGACGCAGCACATGCCGGATGACAGGATTGGGAGAGAAGAAGTTCGGAGCGAAGTGTGGGTAAGTATATTTTTTGTCTGTGTGTGCACAGGGGCCCGGGGCAAAAAAAATGACATACCGGTATATATTTAGAGGGGCCAAAAATGACATATATGTTCAGTGGGGGCAAAAATAAGCCCTACCCCAATAATAAGCCCTAACCCTTTTTCCGGAGAAAAAAAAAAGAAGTAAGACCCTGTCTAATTTTTGGGGAAACACGGTATACACAGTACTCCATGTGTGGTCTGACTAGTGATTTGTAAAGTGGCAGGGCTATGTTCTCATCATGGGCATCTATGCCCCTTTTGATGCAACCCATTATCTTACTGGCCTTCGCAGCAGCTGCCCAACACTGGTTTCTACAGCTGCTACAGTTGCTGTTCACTAAAATTCCTAAGTCCTTTTCCATGTCAGTTTTTCCCAGTGTTTTACCATTAAGTATGTACTAGTGACTTGCATTATTCCTTCCTATGTGCATAATCTTACATTTGTCAGTGTTGAACCGCAACTGCCACTTCTCTGCCCAAGCCTCCAATCTATCCAGATCCATCTGTAGCAGTGTACTGTCCTCTTCTGTGTTGATTACTTTACACAGTTTAGTGTCAGCTGCAAACATTGATATTTTACTGTGCAAGCCTTCTACAAGATCATTAATAAATATATTGAAGAGAATAGGGCCCAATACTGACCCCTGTGGTACCCCACTAGTGACAGTGACCCAATCAGAGTGTGTACCGTTAATAACCACCCTCTGTTTTCAAACACTGAGCCAATTACTTACCCACGTACAGACATTTTCTCCCATTCCAAGCATTATTAGTTTATATCATAACCATTTGTGTGGTATAGTGTCAAATGCTTTGGAGAAGTCCAGATATACAATATCCATTGTCAAGTCTAGAACTTACCACCTCATAGAAACTGATTAAATTAGTTTGGCATGACCGATCTATACTTTTTACCATTTATATAATTGAAGAACATTTTAGGGTTAGTTCTACTCTCGTTGGCAATTAATTTCCCGGTCTCTAGTTTGGCTGCTTTTATTTGCCTTTTATATATTCAATTTTTTTCTGATAGTTTTCCAATGCTTCCTCTCTACCCTCCTGTTTTAGTGACTTAAATGCTTTTTTTGTCATTTATTGCTTTCTTTTATAGTTCTATTCATCCACATTGTTTTTTTCTTGTTCCTTAACCTTTTATTCTCATAAGGTAACCTCTCACAATTAGATTTTAAGATGCTTTTAAAAATATCCCATTTTGTGGCTGTAGTTTGATTTTTGAGGATTTGTCCCAGTTAGTTAGGCCTAAGGCCTCTCTTAGTTGGCTAAATTTTGCTTTTTTTGGTATTTTTGTTCCTCCCTGAAGAAACACTCTTTTGAATGATAATTTAAAGGTTATTACTTTATGGTCACTATTTCCCAGGTGTCCCCCAACCTGCACATCTGTTGTTCTGTCAGGTCTATTGGTTAATACTAAGTCCAGTATAGCAGTCCCTCTAGTCCGGTCCTGAACCAGTTGCGAAAGGTAATTGTCTTTGGTTATTGCCAAGAACCTGTTTTCTTTATGAGATATACAGGTTTCAGTTTCCAGTCTATATCTGGGTAGTTAAAGTCCCCCATAATTACGACCTCATTATGATTTGCCGCCTCGTCTATTTCGTTTAGTAGTAGATTTTCTGTGGACTTATGTCTTCCCTGAGTGTGGGCTTTAGACAGGACTTTAAACTATTAAAATGAAATAGTTGTGGTATAATATGAAACTAATAGAGTCTAAAATGAATCTTTTTTTGTAAAACAGGCATGTCTGGGTCTTTTTCAATGAATCCCTCTATCACTTTGCCTAGATCATGTGGGATATTGCTATAAAGTGATGTTACATCAAGTGTGGCCCATATAAGACCATCTTCCCACTGAAACGAGTCTAAGGCCTCAATTAGATGTGAAGTGTCCCTAAGATACGAAGGTAAATGTGGGACATATCTTTGAAGCATATTGTCCCCATAAGGCAGATAAATTTGAGATGACATTTCCGATATTATGGGTCTATTGGGAGAGTTCTGTATTGATTTATGTATCTTAGGTAAAAAATAAAATTTTGGAATAGATGGATGCATATTTAAAAAAAAATCCCTCTCTTTTTATTTATTAGCTCTTTCTCATAATTGGATTCAATGAAATCAAACAAGGATTTTTTATATGCTTTTGTTGGATCCTCAGGGAGGGGGACATAGTTGGTATCAGATGAAATTCTGTTGAATTCTTTTAGAAAATAACTAGAATCCATAACTACCACTCCCCCACCATTGTCTGCATTTTAATTACTATTTCCTTGTTGTGTGTCGAATGTTTGAGTGCCTTACATTGTTTGGCCTTACATTGTTTGGTGGAGAGATTGTCCATGTCCGTATCAGTGGTCACATCCTTATTGAAGCTCTCATAGAAATTGCCCGTCAGCATATTATAAAAGCAGGATCTGTTTTTTATATTGGATTGTATAGGTGTAATATTTTGTCGGTATTCCAGATCGATCCATCTGGGTAGTGTAGATTGGAACTAAATTGGTTGTCTCTTTTGAGAAGGCCATTGGGTTCATTTTGGAGGAGGAGTCCTTCAGAATGAAATGGCGTTTCAAAGTGATTTTTCTGATAAATTGATTAAGGTCTACAAAAAGTTCAAATATATCTGTTCCTGTTGAGGGGAAAATTAAAAACCTTTGCTAAAGAGTTCTATTTCATCATTCTTAAGTACATATTTCCATAAATTAAATATACCTTTTTCTTTTTGGTTCATTGATGAATCTACAACAGTTCCTTTGTCATTGGTATTTAATGTTTTGGTCTTGATTTTAGTTTTTTGTTTGACGGAGCTTTTACATCTCCCTCTGCATCCTTGACGTCTATGTTTGATCTTTTCTTGGTTTGTGTCTTTGAGAGGGGAGAATAGAATTGAGTGATTTTAAGTGATCAGCATTTTGTGAGGTTTGGAGGATTCTGTTCCACTAGTACTGGACTTAGATGTTGTATGCTGGACAGAACCGGTCTTTGGGGGAGAGGTGATACATGTATTTTGTCCCGTCCCCCTGGGGTCGGAGAGAGATGTTCTAAAAAAGGACTCCCAATGATGTTGGTGGGTAAGGCTAAAAAGGGTTCAGGACTGGATGACGACACCGAGTGAGTGGAAATATTTAAAATAGGATTACCCTGCAATCCACTTATCTAGCTCCTGTGAGCCTGCAACACACTCAGAGTGTCATGGCTCCTGATCTTCCCTTACAAAACTACAATCCCCACAATCCCTAGCTTTCCTGCTGTCAGTTTCTGCTTGTTCATGAGTGTTGCTGTCCACTGAGATTCCAGTGCAGACACGCCCCCTCTACTCAGTAATCATGCAGCACACTGACATTTAGCTAGAGAACTGTCAGCAACACACTGAGCATGCCTGACCTGACAAAGGCTCAGAACTACAGGTCAGTACCATGGTAACTCATGAGGAAACACAGTGGGTAGTAAGGAAGAAACTACTTTATAACTACTAAATGGTAAATAGGTTAAACTGACATTATATTAGGTAATTATTGATGATGAATTAGTCTAAAACATAAGGTATATTTATGGTAACCGGAATACCCCTTTAATGAACAGGAGGTAAGTAAATCATCATCCTTGATTGAGGAAAAAGACAAGGAAGCCGAGCTCACCAGTCACGGACCGTGCTGGGAACACAGCACCAGGTAGAATAAAGGAAAAAATGAAGAAGAAGGTCCAGCTTCCACAAAAAAATCTCTTACAGCTTTATTTGAAACATCTCATAAAATCCAGCAAAAACACAACATCTATGCGTTTTGGGTCTGACTTCTAGGACCCTTAATCATGACAAATTGTGTGCCGAGTGCTGCAAGCGCTTAAGTAGTGGTTACAGCCAATGAAATCATGGGGCAGAACCAAATTACCACCATTACCAAAATGCAAATTCACTGCAGAGACATTTCTCATCTTATAGTGAGGTATGTCAGACAAATGTTTACAGATTCGGACTTTCAGGTCATTCGTAGAGTATCCCACATATTGCAGATTGCAAGTCGAACAAGTAATGCAATAAACCACAAAAGAAGTACTGCAGTTAATATACTGGCCGACTTGAAAAATACTGCCATTGGCTGTGGATTGAACTGATCATCCGGTCTGCAAATACTGGCAGCACGTACAGGTGCGATGACCGCATCTGTAATTGCCTTTATGCTGTAACCATGTAGGTGGAATACTGGGCTTGTCTGTGAATAGGCTAGGGCTCAAATGTTGTGCCAGGGTAGAAGCACGACATGCTGCAAATTTAATGCCATTTGGCAAAAAGGGGGACCAAGTTTCTTCTAATTGCAGCATGCTAAGATGTTTTTTGACAATGCTGCAAATTTTGGAATACTGTAAATCATATTTGGTAACAAAAGTGAGTGTATTATTATCGCTATGATTCCTTTTTTGAAAAGACAAACGGTCCCCCCTAGGTTTAGATTCAGCTATAGACCTGGCACGATCCAAAACCTAAACTGGATATCTGCGGGAAGCTAGTCTGTTTGAAACCTCCTGCAACTCTTTCTAATATAAGATGTCAGTGGAGCAATTGTGTTTAGTTCTATTAAATTCTCCTACCGGAATATTTTTTATTACATGTGGAGGGTGACAGGAGGTAGCAAGCAGAGTAGTATTTCCTGAAGTACTCTTTCTGTACTTGGTGGTAAGTATATTGTGATGATGTTTGTTGATGATTGTTTGATCCTCCATGAGCATCAGATCTAAAAATGCGATGGAAGTGGTGCTATGTGAAACAGTAAACTGAAGATGACAGGGATTGTGATTTAAAAATGAATCAAACAGGGGCACGGACGTCACCTTCCCTGACCATATGAAGAGAAGTTCATCACTGTCGCGTCCGTACCACCTGATTAATTCCCCAAAATTGTTTCTGTCAGAAAAAAGAAAACGGTACTCCCACCAGGCCATGTAAAATTTTCCTCCCATAGAAATTCCAGTAAACTGTAAATTAAATACATTATTAAACATAAAAAAAATGTGCTTTAGCAAGAACGACATGGCCTGGCAAAAGAAAATCCTGAAATTCAATAGAAAAGTTACCATATGTAGACAGAAACCACCGAAGGCCCATGAACCAAATCATGAGGAATCACTGTATAAAGGGAGGTAATGTCAGCAGTAATCCACATGGATTCTGCAGTCCAGGAAAAATTGCTGAAAGCCTGTAATACAGCCTTGGTATCTTTCAGGAAACCCGGGAAAAGTGCTGACGAGTGGTTGCAATAGGCTATCCATCCATTCTGAAAACCTCTCCATATATGAGCCAATGCCCGCAACTATGGGCCTCATTGCTGGAGGAAAGCCTGCCTTGTGCATCTTTGGTAGTGAATGAAAAATGGGTATGACTGGATTTTTTACTATAATAAAATCAAATTTTTTTACTTAAAACAAAAGAGAAAGTTTTTCCTGAAAAAGGGGGTGGGGTTGCGGTCCAGTACACGATAAGTCGTGCTGTCTTGTAACAACAGAATGTTTCGCTGCTTATAAATATAACGGTCCAAGACAGTAACCGCACCCCACTTATCAGCTTGTTTACAATGTCTTTGCACATTTTCAATTGATTTAATGCACTGAATTCTGCTTGGGTTAAATTCTTTTTCTGGATATCACTATTTACCCGTGTAGCTGAACTGTGCAAAGCATAGAGATCCTTCTCTACTTTCTCCTGGAATCAATCCAGTGACTCGGAGTATAAACTTTAAAGTTATGTGAAAAATTGCAATTGGATGCAGTGGAAGCCAGGGAATGTAGTTCCTGCATGTTAGACAGGTGCACCAATTCATTAACCCTTTCTACCCCGGAGGTTTTTTCGGTTTTGCGTTTTCATTTTGCGCTCCCTGCCTTCAAACAGCCATAACTGTTTTATTTTTCTGTTCAGATAGCTGTATGAGGGCTTGTTTTTTGCGGGACAAGTTGTACTTTCCAACGCCACCATTTAATATTGTATATGGTGTAGTGGGAAGCGGGAAAAAAATTCCAAATCGGGTGAAATTGCAAAAAAAACCCGCTATTCCGCTACAGTTCTACGGGTTTCTTATTTACAGCGTTCGATGTGCATTAAAACTGACCAGTTACTTTCATTCTACTGGTCAGTATGAATCCGGCAATACCTAATATGTATAGTTTTTCCTGCGTTTTGATAGTGATAAAATAATTAGAAAGTTGCCCTTTTTTTTTTTCCTTGTCATATCTAAGTTATCATAACTTTTTGTTATTTATGTGTACGGAGCTGTATGGGGGCTCATTTTTTGCGGGGCGATCTGAAGTTTTTATTGTATGACTTTTTGATCACTTTTTATTTACATAGTAACATAGTAACATAGTTTATAAGGCCAAAAAAAGACATCTGTCCATCCAGTTCGGCCTGTTTTCCTACAAGTTGATCCAGAGGAAGGCAAAAAAACCCTGTGAGGTAGAAGCCAGTTTTCCTCACTTTAGGGAAAAAAATTCCTTCCCGACTCCAATCAGGCAATCAGAATTACTCCCTGGATCAACGACCCCTCTCTAGTAACTATAACCTGTAATATTATTACCCTCCAAAAATACATCCAGGCCCCTTTTGAACTCTTTTAGTGAACTTACCATCACCACCTCCTCAGGCAGAGAGTTCCATAGTCTCACTGCTCTTACCGTAAAGAATCCTCTTCTATGTTTGTGTACAAACCTTCTTTCCTCCAGACGCAGAGGATGGCCCCTCGTCACAGTCACAGTCCTCGGGATAAATAGATCGTGGGAGAGATCTCTGTACTGACCTCTGATATATTTATACATAGTTATTAGATCTCCCCTCAGTCGTCTTTTTTCTAAAGTGAATAAGCCTAATTTTGATAATCTTTCTGGGTACTGTAGTCCACCCATTCCAGTTATTACTTTAGTTGCCCTCCTCTGAACCCTCTCCAGCTCTGCTATTTCTGCCTTGTTCACAGGAGCCCAGAACTGTACACAGTACTCCATGTGTGGTGATTTTTTTCCTTGTAGTTTTTCAATGCTTCCTCGCTCTCCTCCTGTTTTAGTGATTTAAATGCTTTCTGTTTGTCATTTATTGCTTTCTTTACAGTTCTGTTTATCCACATTGGTTTTTTCTTTTAGAAAAAAAAAAAGCGACAAAAAACGGCGAATCACCATTTGGACTCTTTTTTCCGCCACACAATTCGCCGTATTGGAATTTTTTTTATATATTTTAAAAGTACGGGCGTTTTCGGTCACGCTGATACCCATGATGTCTATATTTATTGTTATTTAGGTATTGATTTTTTCATTATACGGAAAGGGGGGTGATTTGAACTTTTATATATTTTTTATTTTTTATATATTTTTTAACATTTTTTTTAAAAAAATTTTTCTGACTATTTTTAAGCTCAAATATGAGCTGATATATTGTGTTTTTTTTTTTCTTTATGAGCAATCAGGGATTTACTAGACTGAGATAAATCCATGAATTGCTCATTTCTTATCCTGGCCTGCCATCTAGTGGCCAGAATAAGAATTGCACTTTGAAAACTGTAATCCTCACCAGCGAGGATTACAGTTTTCATATGGTGTACAGACACCCCGATTGGCCACTCAGGGCGTCTGTACACCACCCGGAAGCGTACGCTTCCAGGTTCAGACGCATCCTGATGCCGTGATCACGTGTGATCACGGCATCAGAAGGGCCTAGAAGACGCCGCCGATGGCGGTAAGTAGCGGCAAGTCTCTGCTGTTAGAAACAGCAGAGACTTGCTGGCCATGACGCCCGCCGCACCCGCGAGCGGGCGTCATGTCCCCGCACCGCACCAGCGCCGTACATGTACGGCGCTGGTCGGGAAGGGGTTTTAAATGCTGAACACATATTAACATTCATAGATGGCTCAATGGGAAAAAGCAAAGATGAACCCAAATTGTCCGCATTGTCCTCACTGTAGAAGTGTTGTTTGATAATTAAATTACGTGCTAATCGATTAACATCGATAATGGTTTGAGTTGAAGTCTTGAGTTGAAGACTCGTGGGGTCATAAATTGAAGTGACTTGCAAACCAGAAGGTCTGAATAAAAGGCATGACTTAATCCTGCATTATAGATTTTTTAAAACAACGTGTTGCTTGCTTCATATTTTATTCTTTCCTTGTTTGTGGTTATTTTATTGTTATTTCAATTACCCAAGTACCCTGTGCTTGACTTTGGTTCTGCCTCATGATTTCATTGGCTGTAACCACTACTTAAAGGGGTTATCCCATGGGGTTATCCCATGACTAATGTAAAAAATGAAAATCAGACATCATATAGTACATGACAACCTTTTTCTAGCAAAGCTAGAACCAGCCCTGTACCACACATGGATCCAGAGATCTCCCCATTCATTGCTCTGCTAGATTTATATCAAGCTGGCAGCTAAGGGGGCATGTCCATGCTCTCCCTAACTCAGGAGGCAGTTGAAAGATGAAATTGAGCATGTGCGGCCTCCTCGGCAACCAGGTCAAAGAAATAAGAAAAAAAAAAAAACAGCAGGTGGCGATATACAGATACATTTTATTGAATAACTCAGTGGCTATGCTAAATGTTTAATTACACACAATTACAAAAGTATTCAGATCCAGGTGCTGGTTTGAAAACTGTAGAATATTTTTCGTGGGACAACCCCTTTAAGCACTTGCAGCACTCGGCACACAACTTGTCATGATTAAGGGTCCTAGAAGTCAGACCAGAAACGTGTAGATGTTGTGTTTTTGCTGGTTTTTATGAGATATTTCAAATAAAGCCGTAAGAGAGTTTTTGTGGAAGCAGGATCTTCTTCTTCCATTATCCTTGATTATATTCGTTGTTTTAAATAGGTTGGTGTTGGATTTGGGAGTGAAGTAAATTGAGTTATTTCAGTTGGCTGAAAATATGGCAGTTACATGAGAAGCTGAGCTTCGCTCAGTAGACTCTAGTGGCTCAGTCTGGTCTTTTTTCAATGGTGGACTAAACAGAGGATTGGTTTTGGGTGGACATTTACTCTCCATCTATTTCATATCATTTCGCAGGGGAACATTGTTACTTGTTACTTGCTTGCGTGGGTGTCTTTTGCTCTGTAAGTTATTTTACATGGTTCTTTCTATTATAGAATGTTCTACCCTTTTGGGGGGATAGTGAGTAGTTCTCGAAGGTGTATTGGTGGCAGGTACACGGCCAATTCCCATCTCTGATGTCATAGCTTTATATCCAGTATTAGTATTTCTATATCCATTTGAGGGAGTTATTAGAGGGGGCACCGACCAAGTTATTCCATCGTTCCCAAAGTCTGATTTTTTGATTCTTATAGTCCAAAATGTCTCTCTTTATTTTATCACACTTTTTCTTCACTATATTATTTTCATGGACTCTAAGGGTCTCTCTCTTATTAAATAGGGGGTCAAGTGAATGATATTTATGGAATTGTGATTCACTCCTATGGATCAAAGGATATAGTATTTTCTTTATATGGATCGTTAAACTGTTATACAAATCTTTTGTCATTTCCTTATCAAGATCTCTATGAATTTATTAGAACGTTCGTCACTGATATTTAACCAATTCTCTGTAAATGATGGGTCATTGAGATAGGTGGGTTTCAGAAAAAGGCTTAGGACTCTAGGATTGACCCCAAGAGAAACATATAATTTCAAGAAAAATATATCTATCTAATTTTGAACAAATTCTTTTATAGTTTTTAAAATATGTTTCGCATTAGAGTTGTGGACTGGTTCATCTGATTTTTATAAGTATTGTTCTAAGTATCAGCATAAATATTCCATATAGCTTTACAATCTTGTGTGGTCACTTAAGTTTTAGGTTCCCGATATATTTTGTAAGTTAATTCTGGTAGATCATTTTCAACATACATCCACCTCGACTCAGCCCTCCAACTTGTGTTCGGCTGTTGGAGATCTCTCAGCCAATCCATTGAGTAGTTTGAAAGAAAGAAAAAAAGGGGTAGAGGGTTTGGGAATACCATTCTGCCTTTCCAGCTCAAGAATGGTGTGCTTTGCATTGTAAGAGTGACTGAAATGCATGCACAGTTTCCTGGCCATTTTCAGGATGTCGGTGACCATGGTTTCAATCCTTAGTTGGCGAGGAGACAGCCAGGATTTGATTTCTTGATGGAGGACGTGGAGTAGTTCCTCCCCTGTGTGACTCCATTCAGCTAGGCAACCTAGGTGCAGAACAGCGTGACACAGCTATGTCCTGCACATGTGGTATGCTGGAGGAGCACTCCAAATTGTGCCTGCAGTGGAAGCTAAGGACAAGGTGGAGGTTGAGGAGGCAGCAGAGGACATTGTCGCAGGACCCACAGCTTGAGACCGTGGAGGCAGCAGTGCTGTCACCAGGCCAAGTTGCTGGTGTGGCTGGGCAGGAACCACATTTATCCAGTGGGCCGTAAAGGAGATATATTGTTCTTGACCGTAGTTACGTCAGCACTGCTGTGAACTTTAGCAGACACCGACAGGCTCAAGGACTGGCCCACCTTCTGTTCGACATACGTGTTCAGGGCTGGTACTTCCTTTTTGGAGAAGTAATGACGGCTTGGCTTGGCACAAGCCATCAGTTCTCTGAAAGGTGCAGAGTCCACCACATGCAAAGGGAGAGACTGTAGTACAAGCAACTTGGCCAGGAGCACATTCAGCTTCTGTGCCGTTGAGTGCAAGCATACTGTTTGCAATTGCTTCTGGGATCGGTTGCTGACAAAATGACTGATGAAGAGTAGGAGGAGGAGCAGGAGCATCAGGACCAGTAGATGATGGGAAGGAAACACAGCTCGCTTCTGCTGAGGTGGTGGAGCCTTGACTTGTGAAAAGGGTGTGGGCCACTGGATGATGCAGCCTCAGGCTGTACTACTACAAAAGAATCACGGTTTTGACAGGCCACTTTAGGGTGAAGATGCATGTGTTGATGCAGGGCCACAGTGCCAGCATTGGCACCCTTGCTACGCTTTCCCATCTGCCCACAGATTTTGCAAATGGCCATACTGACGTCCTGCAGAGGCTTTATGAAAAATTACCACACCACCGAGTATGGCATCTTACCCCACCACTCCGTGCTGCACGTCACTGATGTCACCCTCACCAGTCTCAGGGCCACATGCCTGACCGCTCACAACACCAGCTCCCACGCGACTCTCATCACTACTTTTCCGTCTACCGGAGGAAGCAGAGGTTCTCTTTCAGATCTTGTTTGGGCATTAGCTGCTTACTGTCCTCTAGAATCTCATCGTCACTGAAAAGTGGAGCCGATGGCATACAATACTTCTCGAACTGAGGGAACAGAAAATGACAGAGACAGGTTGAGGACATGTGGGGGCACAGAGCTTGTTCCTGGGCAATGCCAACTAAGGGTCATGTCAGAGGAACCCACTGACTCCTATCTGGGGGTGTCTGATGTCACTTGCAACAAAGTAGAAGACTGAGTCAATCATTCGAAGAACCGCTGGATTGCTGGTCAAGACACTGAGAGCTCAGGCCTGTTGCTGCGACTGCTGCTGCCACCCCCCTCCCTTCTTCTTACTGATGTATCATATAGTGCAAACAACCTATAATCAGTAGTATTAGAGCAATCCCTATACTATGAATGATCTTTCCCTGAACTGCTCATTTTTTTTTGTATGAATAAAGTCTGTGCCTAGCACCTGTCATGTCTCTCCCTGCACTAAGTACACTGGAAAATGGCAGAGACACAAATGGCTGAGGCTATTTATAGTGCTGTGACATCACAGGGGCTGGCTGGCTGTTGATTGGCTGCATGCATGGCATTGTGAGTGATCCCTCGTTTCCAGAGTTCTTAGTTCCTCATTCTAACATGTGCAGCAGCCATTTTAGGTAAAAATCTGATTCATTACCATGAAGTGCAAGGAAATTTGACTTCAGTACAAATCAAATTTTTCCTGAAATTCGGATCGAATTCTACTTCGTCAACTTCGATTCGATCATCTCTAAGTCTCTTCATTGTGTTGTTGAGACACGCCTATTTTTTGTGGTGGAAAACCTTTTAGTTGCCACCCTCACAGGGAAATATAATAGTTAATCAGTCTGTTAATTGTTTCAGTGAGACATACCTATTTTTTGGGTGCAAAGCCTTTTAGATGCCACCATCACAGGTAAATATAATAGTTGATCAGTCTGTTGATTGTGTCGATGAGACATACCTATTTTTTTGGGTGCAAAACCCTTTACCAAAAGCAAGTATAAATGGAAGTACTTTTATATATTTAAAACAAATACACCCCAAAACGGGTTGTATCAGACTGCAAATTAACCCCAAAAGCAAGGATGAATGGAAGTATTTTAATATATGAAATAAACACACCCCAAAACAGCAAAAAATGGCAAATTCATCCCAAAAGAAAGGATGAACGCACATACTTTTATATATTTGAAATAAATACATCTCAAAACTGGTTGTATCAGACTGTAAATTCACCCTAAAAGCAAGGATGAATAGAAGTACTTTTATATATGAAATAAACACACCCCAAAACTGTTTGTATCAGGTGGCAAGTTCACCCCAAAAGCAAGGATGAATGGATGTACTTTTATATATTTAAAATAAATACACCCTAAAACTGGTTGTATCAGACAGCACTTTCAGCCCATTAAGAGATGCTAGGATTACTGCAAAATCTGTAGTAATATTTCTCTTTTAATAACCCCAATTAGTGCAGGAAAGTGTAATAGAATAGCTCCTATTACCCAGGCTTTATACTCTCCTATTGGTCCGTGATCTCTCCCTACAGTGTAGATAATGCCTCCCTATCCTTTCCCTACACTATAAATAATCTTTCCCTAAACTGCTCAATCGGTTTTTCTAAACACTGTCCCTATTGCCTGCTGTCTCTCTCTGCAAGTTCACTGTAAAATGGTGGAGACCGGGCATGAGGAGGCTTTTTATAGGGTTGTGACATCACAGGAGCTGGCTATCTGCTGATTGACTATCTGCATGGCATTACTTTCACTTTGTAACATGTGCAGCATCCATTTTAGAAAAAATGTGATCGGTTACCACGAAGCGCGAGGAACTTCGACTTCGGGATGAATAAAATTTTTCCTGAAATTCAGATCAAATTCCACTTTGTCAATCGGTCCTCACCGGTGAGCTGCTCCCCTTACATCATGTGTATCGCCACACACACCAAATTCAGCTTTGGGGACTAGGTGAGTATTATCACCAGTGCGGGACTTTTTTGGTCTCAGATAACCCCTTTAATCATGTTTGATTGCAGCACTGAATGTGTTTCCTATCAGGATCAGTGATACCCAGAACAGTGCCATTTTGTGCAGAAGAAAAAAAAGAGACCAGGCGGCATCATATATGTGCTCATCTGCCAGCAGAGAATGTATAAAAATACTAATAAGGGTCCATTCACACGTAACATAGTAACATAGTTTGTAAGGCCGAAAAAAGACATCTGTCCATCCAGTTCAGCCTGTTTTCCTACAAGTTGATCCAGAGGAAGGCAAAAAAAAAACCTGTGAGGTACAAGCCAATTTTCCTCACTTTAGGGGGAAAAATTCCTTCCCGACTCCAATCAGGCAATCAGAATAACTCCCTGGATCAACGACCCCTCTCTAGTAACTATAACCTATAATATTATTACCCTCCAGAAATACATCCAGGCCCTTCTTGAACTCTTTTAGTGAACTTACCATCACCACCTCCTCAAGCAGAGAGTTCCACAGTCTCACTGCTCTTACTGTAAAGAAGCCTCTTCTATGTTTGTGTACAAACCTTCTTTCCTCCAGACGCAGAGGATGTCCCCTCGTCACAGTCACAGTCCTCGGGATAAATAGATGATGGGAGAGATCTCTGTACTGACCCCTGATATATTTATACATAGTTATTAGATTTCCCCTCAGTCGTCTTTTTTCTAAAGTGAATAACCCTAATTTTGATAATCTTTCTGGGTACTGTAGTCCACCCATTCCAGTTATTACTTTAGTTGCCCTCCTCTGAACCCTCTCCAGCTCTGCTATGTCTGCCTTGTTCACAGGAGCCCAGAACTGTACACAGTACTCCATGTGTGGTCTGACTAGTGATTTGTAAAGTGGCAGGACTATGTTCTCATAACGGGCATCTATGCCCCTTTTGATGCAACCCATTATCTTATTGGCTTTGGCAGCAGCTGTCTGGCACTGGCTTCTACAGCTTAGTTTGCGGTTCACTAAAATTCCTAGGTCTGTACCACGAGCCACACAAGAAAGGCAGCGGGAGATTAGGGAGGTAAACAAGTGGCTCAAGAACTGGTGTAGGAAGGAGGGGTTTGGGTTCCTGGAGAACTGGGCCGACTTCTCTTTCGGCTACAGGCTCTACCGTAGGGATGGGCTGCACCTCAATGGGGAAGGGGTAGCTGTTTTGGGGAGAAGATGGCTAGAAGGCTGGAGGAGTGTTTAAACTAGGGACTGGGGGGGAGAGTAACTACATTATAGGAGGGGAAGATAGTGCAGATAGAGACCTGGGGCAAGGTAATGGAACTGGGGGAGGAATGGAAGGAGGAACTAGAACAGATCAGAAGGAAAGGTGTAGGGTAAGAAATATACATCAACCTCTTAATTGTATGTACACTAATGCCAGAAGCCTAGCTAATAAAACTGGTGAACTGGAATTAGTGATGTGTGAGGAGGACTATAACATAGTGGGAGTAACTGAGACATGGCTGGATGATAGCTATGACTGGGCAGTTAATGTACAGGGTTACAATCTTTTTAGAAAGGATCGTCAAAACTGGAGAGGGGGAGGGGTCTGCCTTTATGTAAAGTCGTGCCTAAAGCCCACACTCCGGGAAGATATAAGTGAGGGACATAAAGATGTGGAGTCACTGTGGGTAGAGATAAATGGAGCCAAAAACAATAATAAAATACTAATAGGGGTTTATTATAAACCACCCAATATATCAGAGACCACAGAAAATCTACTTCTAAATGAAATAGACGAGGCGGCAAATCATAATGAGGTCGTTATTATGGGGGACTTCAACTACCCAGATATAGACTGGGAAACTGAAACCTGTACATCTCATAAAGGAAACAGGTTCTTGGAAATAACCAAAGACAATTACCTTTCCCAACTGGTTCAGGACCCCACTAGAGGGACGGCCATACTGGACTTAGTATTAACCAATAGACCTGACAGAACAACAGGTGTGCAGGTTGGGGGACACCTGGGAAACAGTGACCATAACATAATAACCTTCCAATTGTCATTCAAAAGAGCGTTTCTTCAGGGAGGAACAAAAATACCAAACTTCAAAAAGCAAAATTTAGCCAACTAAGAGAGGCCATAGGCCTAACTAACTGGGACAAAGTCCTCAAAAATAAAATGGGATATTTTTAAAAGCATCCTAATATCTAATTGTGAGAGGTACATACCATATCGGAATAAAATAATAAGAAACAAGAAAAAAACAATGTGGATAAATAGAACTGTAAAGAAAGCAATAAATGACAAAAAGAAAGCATTTAAATCACTAAAACAGGAGGGGAGTGAGGAAACATTGAAAAACTATAAGGAAAAAAATAGAATATGTAAAAGACACATAAAAACAGCCAAACTAGAGACCGAGAGATTAATCGCCAAAGAGAGTAAAACTAACCCTAAAATGTTCTTCAATTATATAAATACTAAAAAATATAAACCTGAAGGTGTCGGCCCCTTACAGAGTAATGAGGGGGGAGTAGCAGAGAACGATGAGGAGAAAGCGAAGCTACTAAATAACTTTTTCTCCACTGTATTCACTGAGGAAAATAAAATGTCAGATGAAATGCAGAGTATAAAAGTAAATTCCCCTTTAAAAGTGTCCTCTCTGACCCAGGAAAAGGTGCAGCAAGGTCTTAAAAATATTAAAATAGACAAATCACCAGGACCGGATGGCATACACCCCCGTATCCTAGAATTAAGTAATGTAATCGACAGACCCTTATTTCTGATATTTAAGGACTCTATACTGACGGGGAGTGTTCCACAGGATTGACGCATAGCAAATGTGGTGCCAATATTCAAAGAGGGTCCAAAAACAGAGCCTGGAAACTATAGGCCGGTAAGTTTAACTTCTGTTGTGGGTAAACTGTTTGAAGGTTTTCTGAGAGATGCTATCTTGGAGTACCTCAATGAAAATAAGCAAATAACTCCATATCAGCATGGCTTCATGAGGGATCGGTCATGTCAAACCAATTTAATCAGTTTCTATGAGGAGGTAAGTTCTAGACTTGACCGTGGCGACTCAATGGATGTCGTATATTTGGACTTCTCCAAAGCGTTTGACACGGTACCACATAAAAGGTTAGTATACAAAATGAGAATGCTTGGCCTGGGAGAAAATGTCTGTAACTGGCTCAGTGATAGAAAACAGACGGTAGTTATTAACGGTACATACTCAGATTGGGTCACTGTCACTAGTGGGGTACCACAGGGGTCTGTATTGGGTCCTATTCTCTTCAATATATTTATTAATGATCTTGTAGAAAGCTTGCACAGTAAAATATCAATTTTTGTAGATGACACTAAACTGTGTAAAGTAATTAACACAGAGGAGGACAGTGCACTGCTACAGCAGGATCTGGATAGACTGGAGGCTTGGGCAGAAAAGTGGCAGATGAGGTTTAACACTGACAAATGTAAGGTTATGCATATGGGAAGGAATAATGCAAGTCACCAGTACATACTAAATGGTAAAGCATTGGGTAACTCTGACATGGAAAAGGACCTAGGAATTTTAGTGAACAGCAAACTAAGCTGCAGAAACCAGTGTCAGACAGCTGCTGCCAAGGCCAATAAGATAATGGGTTGCATCAAAAGAGGCATAGATGCCCGTGATGAGAACATAGTCCTGCCACTTTACAAATCACTAGTCAGACCACATATGGAGTACTGTGTACAGTTCTGGGCTCCTGTGAACAAGGCAGACATAGCAGAGCTGGAGAGGGTTCAGAGGAGGGCAACTAAAGTAATAACTGGAATGGGTGGACTACAGTACCCAGAAAGATTATCAAAATTAGGGTTATTCACTTTAGAAAAAAGACGACTGAGGGGAGATCTAATAACTATGTATAAATATATCAGAGGTCAGTACAGAGATCTCTCCCATCATCTATTTATCCCGAGGACTGTGACTGTGACGAGGGGACATCCTCTGCGTCTGGAGGAAAGAAGGTTTGTACATAAACATAGAAGAGGATTCTTTACGATAAGAGCAGTGAGACTATGGAACTCTCTGCCTGAGGAGGTGGTGATGGTAAGTTCACTAAGAGAGTTCAAGAAGGGCCTGGATGTATTTCTGGAGGGTAATAATATTATAGGTTATAGTTACTAGAGATGGGTCGTTGATCCAGGGAGTTATTCTGATTGCCTGACTGGAGTGAGGCCCCTAAAGTGAGGAAAATTGGCTTCTACCTCACAGGGTTTTTTTGCCTTCCCCTGGATCAACTTGTAGGAAAACAGGCTGAACTGGATGGACAGATGTCTTTTTTTGGCCTTACAAACTATGTTACTATGTTAGGTCCTTTTCCATGTCAGAGTTTGTCAGTGTTAAACCTCATCTGCCACTTTTCTGACCAAGCCTCCAGTCTATCCAGATCCTGCTGTAGCAGTGCACTGTCCTCCTCTGTGTTAATTACTTTACACAGTTTAGTGTCATCTGCAAAAATTGATATTTTACTATGCAAACCTTCTACAATATCAGTAATAAATATATTGAAGAGAATAGGACCGAATACAGACCCCTGTGGTACCCCACTAGTGACAGTGACCCAATCTGAGTATCTACTGTTAATAACCACCCTCTGTTTTCTATCACTGAGCCAGTTACTTACCCACATACAGACATTTTCTCCCAGGCCAAGCATTCTCATTTTGTATACTAACCTTTTATGTGGTACCGTGTCAAACGCTTTGGAGAAGTCCAAATATACGACATCCATTGAGTCGCCGCGGTCAAGTCTAGAACTTACCTCCTCATAGAAACTGATTAAATTGGTTTGACATGACCGATCCCCCATGAAGCCACGGAGTTATTTGCTTATTTTCATTGAGGTACTCCAAGATAGCATCTCTCAGAAAACCTTCAAACAGTTTACCCACAACAGAAGTTAAACTTACCGGCCTATAGTTTCCAGGCTCTGTTTTTGGACCCTTTTTGAATATTGGCACCACATTTGCTATGTGCCAATCCTGTGGAACACTCCCCGTCAGTATAGAGTCCTTAAATATCAGAAATAAGGGTCTGTCGATGACATTACTTGATTCTCTTAGGATACGGGGGTGTATGCCATCCGGTCCTGGTGATTTGTCTATTTTAATATTTTTAAGACGTTGCTGTACCTCTTCCTGGGTCAGAGAGGACACTTTTAAAGGGGAATTTACTTTTATACTCTGCATTTCATCTGACAGTTTATTTTCCTCAGTGAACACAGTGGAGAAAAAGCTATTTAGTAGCTTCGCTTTCTCCTCATCGCTCTCTGCAACTCCTCCCTCATTACTCTGTAAGGGGCCGACACCTTCAGGTTTATACTTTTTAGTATTTATATAATTGAAGAACATTTTAGGGTTAGTTTTACTCTCTTTGGTGATTAATCTCTCGGTCTCTAGTTTGGCTGCTTTTATTTGTCTTTTACATATTCAATTTTTTTCCTTATAGTTTTTCAATGCTTCCTCGCTCTCCTCCTGTTTTAGTGATTTAAATGCTTTCTTTTTGTCATTTATTGCTTTCTTTACAGTTCTATTTATCCACATTGTTTTTTTCTTGTTTCTTATCATTTTATTCCTATACGGTATGTACCTCTCACAATTAGATATTAGGATGCTTTTAAAAATATCCCATTTTGTGGCTGTATTTTTATTTTTGAGGACTTTGTCCCAGTTAGTTAGGCCTATGGCCTCTCTTAGTTGGCTAAATTTAGCTTTTTTGAAGTTTGGTATTTTTGTTCCTCCCTGAAGAAACACTCTTTTGAATGACAATTGGAAGGTTATTATGTTATGGTCACTGTTTCCCAGGTGTCCCCCAACCTACACATCTGTTGTTCTGTCAGGTCTATTGGTTAATACTAAGTCCAGTATGGCCGTCCCTCTAGTGGGGTCCTGAACCAGTTGGGAAAGGTAATTGTCTTTGGTTGTTGCCAAGAACCTGTTTCCTTTATGAGATGTACAGGTTTCAGTTTCCCAGTCTATATCTGGGTAGTTGAAGTCCCCCATAATAATGACCTCATTATGATTTGCCGCCTCGTCTATTTCGTTTAGAAGTAGATTTTCTGTGGTCTCTGATATATTGGGTGGTTTATAATAAACCCCTATTAGTATTTTATTATTGTTTTTGGCTCCATTTATTTCTACCTACAGTGACTCCACATCTTTATGTCCCTCACTTATATCTTCCCGGAGTGTGGGCTTTAGGCACGACTTTACATAAAGGCATACCCCTCCCCCTCTCCGGTTTTGACGATCCTTTCTAAAAAGATTGTAACCCTGTACATTAACTGCCCAGTCATAGCTATCATCCAGCCATGTTTCAGTTACTCCCACTATGTCATAGTTCTCCTCACACATCACTAATTCCAATTCTCCAGTTTTATTAGCTAGGCTTCTGGCATTAGTGTACATACAATAAAGAGGTTGATGTATATTTCTTACCCTACACCTTTCCTTCTGATCTGTTCTAGTTCTTCCTTCCATTTCTCCCCCAGTTCCATTACCTTGCCCCAGGTCTCTATCTGCACTATCTTCCCCTCCTATAATGTAGTTAACCCCCCCCCAGTCCCTAGTTTAAACACTCCTCCAGCCTTCTAGCCATCTTCTCCCCCAAAACAGCTGCCCCTTCCCCATTGAGGTGCAGCCCATCCCTATGGTAGAGCCTGTAGCCAACAGAGAAGTCGTCCCAGTTCTTCAAGAACCCAAATCCCTCCTTCCTACACCAGTTCTTGAGCCACTTGTTTACCTCCCTAATCTCCCGCTGCCTTTCTTGTGTGGCTCGTGGTACAGGCAGTATTTCGGAAAACACTACCTTGGAGGTCCTTGCCCTAAGCTTATGCCCTAGATCCCTAAAATCATTTTTAAGGATGCTCCCCTTACCTCTAACTTTGTCATTGGTACCGATATGGACCAGGACTGCTGGATCTTCTCCAGCCCCTCCCAGTCTGCATAATGGGCCCGCATCTGTTCCGCAATTTTGCAGAATGGGTGCGGACCCATTCATTTTCAATGAGGCCGCAAAACATGAATAAATAGGCATTTCTATCATAGTCCCTGTTTTGCGGATCCGCAATTTGCGGACCTTAAAACAGTTTCGGACGTGTGAATGCACCCTAATCAGTATAAAACATCCACAGAGCAGACAGACATAGTGTGAGAAGAGATAGTTATTAATAGCTAGATAGATTTAGGGAGTAAAAATAATGTACAAGGTAGGGTCATAGCAGCCATTTACACAGGTTGTGTGTGTGTCACTGACTGGACTGTATGACATTCACAAATTCCCACACAATCTGTGCAAAATAAAACTGACAATTTAGTGACTGTGCACTCTGTATTTAGTGCAGTGCCCTTCAAAATTGGCTTTTTGTATTTTTTTTGTGTGCCAAACCTGCATTTTATACAGCAGGTAATCATTACACACTATTTTGGTGTGTATTTGAGAAAACTTACATTTCAATATTGCATTTTCAGTGGTAATTCAATTTCCTGCATCACGCTGTGTACAAACACCATTTATGTGTGCAGTTTTAAAAAAAAGGTACACTGGAAATTAATTTCTTGTATCACAGACTGCAATTTAATAGATCATACGAGTGTGTTACTGTACAGCAGCGGCAGCACGAAGTGCACAACATCATAGCAACCAATGACGCTGTGTGCTTGTGCACTCAGCAGGACAGCAGACTGGGTTTTCATGGACCGTGGTCTGTGAAAATCCATGTATGTGCAAATGAGGCCTCACGAGTCAGCTCCTGCTGCCACTGCAATATCAACACAGCCAGACATCATCTCCTGCGCCTTGTCCATCATGTTCCATACTGCACTGCCACTGCTTCCTACTAGTTGCTACTACCATTAGTGCCTCTACCATCCCCACTACAACGCCAGCCATTATTTGATATTCAAATCCTGCCTTGTCCACAATGTTCCATACTGTACTGCCACTGCTACCACCACACAGGCAAACATCTCCTGTGCCTTGTCCAACATGTCCCATACTGTACTGCCACCACACAGCGAGACATCTTCTGTGACCTTGTCCATCAAGTTCCATACTGTACTGCCACTGCTACCACCAAACAGCCAAACCTCTCCTGTGGCCTTGTCCATCATGTTCCATACTGTACTACCACTGCACAGACAGACATCATCTCCTGCAGCCTTATCCATCATGTTCCAAACTGTACTGCCACTGCTGCCAGTTATCTGTGGCTGTCATGTCCTCCCTGATCTCTTCTGTCTTGGCAATGTGGGCTTAACAAAACAAAAAATGCGTCTGCAACACCTATCCAGGATCTGCGCCTCGTAGGGATACATTTTGGAAGGCCATTTAAAAAAAGCCACTTCATTTTTGAACCACAATCATCACGACCACCAAATTTTTATGAAGTTTGTGGAGCAACTTCACAGTTCTTAATAGATGGAAAAAGTCCTTTCAGAATGTGGATAATAGCCACTTTGGTGTGAGAGACGGCTAAATCCCATCCCTCAAACAGACCTCAGCAGTATGAATCCTCCGTAGTACATAATAGATAGAAAAGGTCCTGCTGGAATATGGGAAATAGTCACTTCTATGTAAATCGACTAAATCCCATCACTGAAGAGGACCCCCCCCAGCAGGAAAACATCACTGCAGATAAAATATAGAAAAGGTCCATCTGGGGTATGGGAAATAGACAGTAGACGGTGAGCAGGCTCATTTAAAGCCTGAAGATGACCTCACCAGCAGAAAAATTTCTCTGTAGATAACACATAGAAAAGGTCTCTCTGGGATATGGGAAATAGACAGTACACTATGAGCAGGCTAAATCCCATGTCTGAAGAGGACCTCACCAGCAGGAAAATGTCTCTGTAGTCAACACATAGAAAAGGTCCATCTGGGGTATGGGAAATAGACATTACACTGTGAGCAGGCTAATTTAAAGCCTGAAGAGGACCTCACCAGCAGAAAAACTTTTCTGTAGATAACACATAGAAAAGATCTGTCTGGGGTATGGGAAATAGACAGTACACTGTGAGCAGGCTAAATCCTATGCCTGAAGAGGACCTCACCAGCAAGAAAACTTCTCTATGGTTAACACATCGAAAATGTCTATCTGGTATTACATCTGAGATGGCAGGTAACAGACGTGCGGTGCACAAGGAAGGGAAGAGGAGTACCCTTCCACTAGGGAGAGGGAGAAGTGGTGACCCCTAGCTCGCCAGGCACTGTCACCTGGCTGCCCTGACGTCCCTAGACGGGCTGCTAACCTGTACGCCGATCACGTGTCTCGTCCCTGGCTTACCCTAAAATAAGCCCTAGGTGGTGAGTAAAGCATTAAGAGAGCACTAGTCCTCACCACTGACACCTAGGGTAACAACAGGGAAAGGACAAAAAACACAAACATAATAAACAATCCCCGAAGAGACCCAACAGCTCCAGTTCCAACGGCTCCACAGCAACAGTTGTCCACTTAAGGTCAGAATAGAAGATCTAGAAGGAAGGTCTATATCTGGCAACAAGGGGAGCAGACAGGGAAAATATATAGTAGCTGGGAGTGGCTGACAGAGAACAGCTGAAAGAAAAAGCTACAGATTGCAAACCTAAGCAGGAAAACCTGGACTGGGATATATTGTCACCATTAGGTCATGGAGTGACCTCTTGAGAAACCAAGCATATACCAACCCGCTGCGACCTTCTGACCCCAGGCACAAAAGGGTCAGCGATAGGTTGTGACACCCTTGTGACATCTGGGGTATGGGAAATAGTTAAATGTGAGCAGGCTAAATCTCATGCCTGAAGAGGACATCACCAACAGAAAAACTTCTCTATAGATAACGCATAGAAAAGGTCCATCTGGGGTATGGGAAATAGACAGTACACTGTGAGCAGGCTAAATGCCATGCCTGAAGAGGACCTCACCAGCAAGAAAACTTCTCATGCCTGAAAAGGACCTTACCAGCAGAAAAACTTCTCTGTAAATAACACATAGAAAAGGTCCGTCTGAGGTATGGGAAATAGACAGTTCAATGTGAGCAGGCTAAATGCCATGCCTGAAGAGGACCTCACCAGCAGGAAAACCTCTCTAAATGTACAGTGTCTTGCGAAAGTATTCGGCCCCCTGGAACTTTTCAACCTTTTGCCACATTTCAGGCTTCAAACAAAAAGATATAACATTTAAAATTTTTGGTGAGTAATCAACAACAAGTGGGTCACAATTGTGAAGTGGAACGAAATTTATTGGATCAGGCTGAACTGGATGGACAGATGTCTTTTTTCGGCCTTACAAACTATGTTACTATGTTACTATGTATTTAAACTTTTTTTTTAATATAAAAACTGAAAAGTTGGGTGTGCAAAATTATTCGGCCCATTTACTTTCAGTTCAGAAAACTCACTCCAGAAGTTCATTGAGGATCTCTGAATGATCCAATGTTGTCCTAAATGACTGATGAAGATAAATAGAATCCACCTGTGTGTAATCAAGTCTCCGTATAAATGCACCTACTCTGTGATAGTCTCAGGGTTCTGTTTAAAGCACAGAGAGCATCATGAAGACCAAGGAACACACCAGGCAGGTCCGTGATACTGTTGTGGAGAAGTTTAAGGGGTTTCTGTCACCAGTTTTTTCGGTATGAATCAGGCTGACATTAGAGATGTGCTAATGTCACCTGAATCCAAATATATATCTGTTTTATTTACTGGTGCCCCCATTTTTATATAAAATGAACTTTTATTTGATGCTAATAAGGCCTCTAGGTGCAAGGGGCGTTACCCCTGCTCCTAGAGGCTCTGTTGATTGACAGGCCCAGGCAGAGAAGAAACACTCCATTCACCATAGTTTGCAAGGACCTTCAATGATGTCATGACCATGTGATCAGTCACATGGTTAGGATCACACAAACAGCCTGTCTCCTCCTAAACCATGTGGCCCATGATCACTCTGGATGAACTGTAGAGATCTATAGCTGAGGTGGGAGAGTCTGTCCATAGGACAACAATCAGTCGAACACTTCACAAATCTGGCCTTTATGGAAGAGTGGCAAGAAGAAAGCCATTTCTCAAAGATATCCATAAAAAGTCTCCTTTACAGTTTGCCACAAGCCACCTGGGAGACACAGCTAACATGTGGAAGAAGGTGCTCTGGTCAGAAAATCAAACTTTTTGGAAACAATGCAAAACAATATGTTTGGCATAAAAGCAACACAGCTCATCACCCTGCACACACCATCCCCAATGTCAAACATGGTGGTGGCAGCATCATGGTTTGGGCCTGCTTTTCATCAGCAGGGACAGGGAAGATGATTAAAATTGATGGGAAGATGGATGGAGCCAAATACAGAACCATTCTGGATGAAAACCTGTTGGAGTCTGCAAAAGACCTGAGACTAGGACGGAGATTTATCTTCCAACAAGACAATGATCCCAAACATAAAGCAAAATCTACAATGGAATGGTTCAAAAATAAACGTATCCAGGTCTTAGAATGGCCAAGTCAAAGTCCAGACCTGAATCCAATTGAGAATATGTGGAAAGAGCTGAAAACTGCTGTTCACAAACGCTCTCCATCCAACCTCAAAGAGCTCGAGCTGTTTTGCAAGGAAAAATGGGCAAGAATTTCATTTTTTAGATGTGCAAAACTGATAGAGACCTACCCCAAGCGACTTGCAGCTGTAATCACAGCAAAAGGTGGTGCAACAAAGTATTAATGCAAGGGAGCCGAATAGTTTTGCATGCCCCACTTTTCAGTTTTATTATTACAAAAAAAGTTTAAATGATCCAATAAATTTCGTTCCACTTCACAATTGTGACCCACTTGTTGATTCTTCACCAAAATTTAAAATGTTATATCTTTTTGTTTGAAGCCTGAAATGTGGCAAAAGGTTGAAAAGTTCCAGGGGGCCAAATACTTTCGCAAGGCACTGTATGTGTAAAACTGCGCAGCTCTACTGCCAGCAATGAAGACGTGGCCCTCTCAAGCAGACCGCAAGTCTTTTCTGATCCGATCAATCACTGGATTGCAGGAAACATGGGCTTCAGCATAAGTCAGAGTTCTTGTTTTCCTAAGTAGTAGGGAAAACAGCTCGACATAGTGACATACCGCAAGTTCTTAATTTCTCCAAATTTTTTTATTGTACTTACAAGATTTCAAATAAAACAGTCACATAAGAAATAGTCCTTTCATTTGCCTGAGCCGGGTTTCGCCTGTGCTTCGTCAGGGGCATCTACATATCCCTCTAGATCACTTCTTTTTATAGTAGTATGGGCATTACCCCCACAGGTCTGCTTCCAGATTCATTTAGTTACATAATATTAGGGCAAATAAATTAATTAACCCCTTCAACCCCGGGCCTGTTTTCACCTTCGTGCCCAGGCCATTTTTTGCAAATCTGACATGTGTCACTTTATGTGGTAATAACTTTGGAACGCTTTTACTTATCCAGGCCATTCTGAGATTGTTTTCTCGTCACATATTGTGCTTCACGACAGTAGTAAAATTTGTGGCAAAATATTTCATTTTTATTTATAAAAAAATACATTATTTACCAAAAATTTGGAAATATTTGCAAATTTCCAAATTTCAAATTCTCTACTTTCAAAATACATAGTAATACCTCCAAAAATAGTTATTATTTTACATTCCCCATATGTCTACTTTATGTTTGGATCGTGTTGAAAATGACATTTTAGTTTTTTGGGACGTTAGAAGGCTTCAAAGTTTAGAAGCAAATCTTAAAATTTTTAGAGGTTTTCCAAAACCCATTTTTTTTAAGGAGAAGTTCAGTTATAAAGTCACTTTGTGGGGCTTACATAGTGGAAACTCCCCATAAATCACCCCATTTTAGAAACTACACACTTCAAGCTATTCAAAACTGATTTTACTAACTTTGTTAACCTTTTATGTGTTCCATGAGAATTGACGGAAAATTGGAATGAAATTTCAAAATTTCCCTTTTTTTTTTTGCAGATTTTAAATTTTAATCCAATTTCCATGAAACACATCAAGGGTTAACAACAAAACAAAACTCAAAATCTATTACCCCTGTCAATGCAATTTAGGATAAGTCCCAAATTGGACTTAATACTCAGTTGTCTGTGGTGTTCAAATTATGTTAAATTTCCCCTTCATGGTAAGAGGGTGCTGCCACAGCACAAAAAAAAAAAACGTCCAGTCGTCTCATTGCTGATCATGCATATCTCTCCTGGTTACACCCAGAGAGCTAATTTTATTAGAAATACATGTTGGTGTAATCACACATGCCTTTGTCATCAATTTTAATATATACAATCACAATCATACAATTATACATTAAACAACAAATCAAAAGAATGATAATGGCAGCCAATGGCATACACATTACTTCATCTATCTGGGAAATTCCATATGCATATATTAACTTCTGCTAAGTTCCTGTTTTCCTATAGACATATCAAGTGATTATGAGTCATTTTTTATTTTTAAGCATACATGACATCTAATGGAGATTAGAGATTATAAGATATATGGATATAAGGAGATGGAGACCACCTGATAATGAAATACAACCCTAGCACAATTGTGTTCACCAACTAACTAAATTTCTTTAACATTTTCCTCCTCTTGAACATAATTTGCTAATAGTCTAAAGAGAGTTTTCTAATTGACTATATTCAGTTCAAACCATTGGGCCATCCATTGACTGAGGTGTATCGATCAGGACAGACCCTATATCATCAAGGCAGATCTTATATCTGTTCATTCTCGTTCATGGGATGGAGAAGGAGACACAAGTAAATAAGTGTCTTCCTCCTCTTGTACACAGCCTGCTTAGGTATCCAGAGGACTCCCCCAATGACTACATTCTGACTGGATTCCCCAGATCAGGGCTGATAAGCCATTCGTCATCTATGGTAGACTCCACTGGACACTCAGCATTTTCCCTGCACTTTCCTTTAAGTTATTCCAAATTATTCCCTGCACAGCACAGGGGCACAATCAGAAACGAGGCAAATGTCCAATAATTATCAGAGTTCAAAGTTGTCACGTCTAGGATGTCTTAGTTCTCCTCTGAATCGTCAAGTTCAGTATTCATAGGCTGGATTGATGTGTATATATATACTCCTCTTTTGTAGATTCTCCAGGATTCACATTCAGTATACAGGTTATTATTATAGTCAGGTGATGATGATAATATCTTCTTTCTGACCATACTGCCAATTTAATCAGAAACAACAAATTTAGTATTGCCACAATTATTTCAGTCCTTTTACAAAGAGAGCATCAACCATCAACCTATCATTTTACTTAACTAAATCAGTTAATTGGGTTCAGTCAACACAGCAAATCAGTCTAATCAATGGACAATTCTTTCTTCGAATTAGTGGCTCTATAAATCTCCCTTAACCTCTTAGCATATTCCTCATCAGCAGCCACCCAAACCATACCATCCTCATCATGGCATGTGCATAGCATGATCTTTTTCTCTTTCTCAATAAAATCTACTCCAATACATTCTGCAATGGAACACCTCTTTTCTTTTTCCTTCAAACTCAGGGATGGTTAGCTAAGGTGTAGACCACGGAGCGGCGAGGTGGCAGCCATCTATATGCATCCGTTTCACATACCACATACTGTACATATCATCATTTTTCGATTGCTTGATACTTGCCAAGTGGGTTGCTATTCTTTCAGTATGTTATAGACCAGCCAGTTTTTAAATCTATTTAAAACTATGTTAGTTAAGTTAGGACACAAATTAGAACATAATGAACATAATGGGGCAAAGATGTAATGCTTAGACTTTACTCAATAATCCAATCCTGATTAAACAATATCCAAGTCAGTCCACACCACCTTTCCTCTCAGTGTGGATTATTTGCTAATTCTATAATCTCTCATTATTTTGCAAACTTCATAAGCATTAAGTATATTATCAATGTAAATATGTTTGTCTTCACCAATGTTGGAACGGTGAACACAGCACTCAGTAGGGACCGTCAAATCTGGGATTCAAACTTTTCCTTTATATGAACTAGGTACTAGTCTTTATGTCCAGATCTGAAAAGGAATCACACACATGTTTATGTTCAACAGTCAGAGCTGACCTGTAAGGGCTCCTACCACTTTAGGAAAGACAAAAAGTGTCAAAAGGCTTGTTCTACATCCAGTATTCCTCTACTTACTACCTCAGCCAGTATCTTCTTATACTCTTGCTTTTACTATAGGCCAGGTGTTTCCTGAAAAATAGATCAACATAGACAAGGACATATTCATGCTGCCCCACCTTTGGAAACTTAATGCAGTCCATCTGCAATCTCTGAAATAGCCAAGATGGCCTAGGTATATGCCTTTCTGGAACTCTCAAAGTTCTTCCAACATTATTACAGGCACACATGAAACCTTGGACAGACCTGGTGGCAGCGCTGCTGGACCCCTGGAATTCCCACCATCTCTCCTCCTGACACATACATCAACCCATGTGCTGAATTCATCATTAACGGGCAGAGTACACTTGAGAAGGCACCATTTTACCTACCCTCCAGAGCTTGTCATCACTCCTTGCTCTTACTTTAGAGGTCTTCTGGGCCTGGGTTGGCCAAGTCACGTAAACCTTAGGTTGGCTTCAGGTAATGGCTGGAGGTCTGCACTTATAGCAGTTTAATCTCCCAACTTGTTGTCTTTTTCTTTTTTTCCTTCTTTTGGACAGCATCAGGGCATAAAACAACTCTCACACACTCAGCACTCTTCATGGGTTTCCCATGGATCCAC
>ONZH01024570.1:0-85738 GCA_900303285.1 Rhinella marina
AGAGTTAGCATTATTATAAAGGAAGCTAAATATAGTCTTCAACATCCTACAGCAAGACTGTCTGAAAAATGAAGATGTCACTTTTGTGCTCATTCAGGACTGAAAAGCATTCACTGGTGAATTATCTTAATTAAAGAATGTAATTATTTTAGGATTATTTTCTTATTCTTTAATTTTCCCAGTAAAGTGATCTTCGATTAATCACGCATTCCGTTCTAATCTCTGAGTTTATCCAACACAAATGTTTGTCACACACCACTATGTTTTACACATTACACTTTTACTGCTCATCCCTGAGCCTAATTTGCAGACAGTTGTATTATTATTATATTGCTGTGCATTGATATTGTCTGGGGGATAACAGGAATCGTGGTTATGAATACATTATTGTCCAAATGTATAATTACCGAAAAGTAAGATTTAAGTTTTTTATTTTTAATCTATGACCAGAGAACCTGAATATCATGATCTTTGAATAGTGAAAATAGTCAACCACCTTAAAAATCCAATACTATTAAACAAAATACATTCTTGAAGGACATTAAAATATCTTCCATTGTTTTACTTTATTTTATATTAGAATATGTAATTTACAGAATGTTTAGAACACATTGTTGTCTATCATATGATAATACATAATAATATTACATTTTTTATGTTTGCCCCCCCCCAAAAAAAGGGTTCACCTCTTCTTCAACTCTTTGTTGCAAATCTTGGTTTAATTAAAGGGGTTGTCTCACTTCTGATAAATATCTTGATTTCTGATAAATATCCCTTATATTCTGTTGATATTGACATCATACTTCATGTGCAAAAAATTGTTATGACTTATTTAACAAAGAAGTTGTTTTGTCTTTTGACAGTTTCATAGTCTATAGATATTATCGACTAGAAAAATTTCTATGGCACTTCCAAATAGTAAATTAAAAGTAGTGTTCTTTAATAGAGATGAGCGAGTAGTGTTCGATCGAGCCGGTATTCGATCGAATACTACGCTATTCGGCATACTCGATTTCAATCGAGTATAACGGCGATGGCGCACTTAGAATTCGTTTCCCCTCCCACCTTCCCTGGCGCTCTTTTTCCACCAATCAACATGCAGGGGGGGTATGACAGGCACGCTGAGCACGCTGGCAGCGCGAAAAAAGCGTCTACATGGATTGGCTGGAAAAACCATGTGACCTCGAATATTAAAAACTCAGCTCTTCCTGCTCGTACGCATATGCTGCGTGAACTTAGTCAGGGACAGAGGCTGGAGAAGGAACAGACAGGTTTTAGCAGTTGGACAGGCAGGAGCGTGATTAAAAGCCCTTATCAGGGCTACTATAGTGCAGTACAGTGATAGCTTTACTACAAGATACACTTTACAGAGAACGGCTGCCGTATTCAGGGATAGCTGCTGGAGTAGGGACAGAGAGAGGCATTAGTGGTGTATTAGGTGCTCTGCTACATAGCAAACTATATTTGGCACTACTGTTCTGCGTTCTTTTTGGCTGCAAAACCCTGTTATATGCCTAGTGTGTATATGCACCATCTGATCTGGCAGTATACGGCTGTTTTTTTTTTTTTTTTTTTTTTTAAATACAGTTTCTTTGGCTCTAGTGTTCTGGGTTCTGTGTGCCTGCAATACCCTTTTTGTATACCAGGTGTAAATACCCACCGTCTGTGCAGTTAGTACACGGCTGTGTACCTTGAAATATACAATATCTAGGCCTTTTAATTGGCCACTATACTGTGCGTTCTCTTGCTAAATTAGTTTAAAAACCTGGTGTAAATACCCACCGTCTGTACAGTTAGTACACGGCTGTGTACCTTGAAATATACAATATCTAGGCCTTTTAATTGGCCACTGTACTGTGCGTTCTCTTGCTAAATTAGTTTAAAAACCTGGTGTAAATACCCACCGTCTGTACAGTTAGTACACGGCAGTGTACCTTGAAATATACAATATCTAGGCCTTTTAATTGGCCACTGTACTGTGTGTTCTCTTGCTAAATTATTTCACATACCTGGTGTAAATACCCACCATCTGAGCAGTTAGTACACGGCTGTGTACCTTGAAATATACAATATCTAGGCCTTTTAATTGGCCACTATACTGTGCGTTCTCTTGCTAAATTATTTCACATACCTGGTGTAAATACCCACCGTCTGTACAGTTAGTACACGGCTGTGTACCTTGAAATATACAATATCTAGGCCTTTTAATTGGCCACTGTACTGTGCGTTCTCTTGCTAAATTAGTTTAAAAAGCTGGTGTAAATACCCACCGTCTGTACAGTTAGTACACGGCAGTGTACCTTGAAATATACAATATCTAGGCCTTTTAATTGGCCACTGTACTGTGTGTTCTCTTGCTAAATTATTTCACATACCTGGTGTAAATACCCACCGTCTGTGCAGTTAGTACACGGCTGTGTACCTTGAAATATACAATATCTAGGCCTTTTAATTGGCCACTGTACTGTGCGTTCTCTTGCTAAATTATTTCACATACCTGGTGTAAATACCCACCGTCTGAGCAGTTAGTACACGGCTGTGTACCTTGAAATATACAATATCTAGGCCTTTTAATTGGCCACTATACTGTGCGTTCTCTTGCTAAATTATTTCACATACCTGGTGTAAATACCCACCGTCTGTACAGTTAGTACACGGCTGTGTACCTTGAAATATACAATATCTAGGCCTTTTAATTGGCCACTGTACTGTGCGTTCTCTTGCGAAATTATTTCACATACCTAATTATATACCCAAATATTGTATTTGCAACCAAAAAAAAATAAAATGCGGAGGGGGGCTAGCGGAATCGGACGTGGACGAGGACGGGGGCGCGGAAATGCTGTTGGTGGCCTTGTTGAAGCCAGTGGGGATACAATGCGTGCTGGTGAGGGTCAGCCAGGATCCCACTCATCCAGAATCCCTGCCTTTATGGGACAGTTAAGCAGGGGGCGAGTTACACCGCTCTTGAGGCCTGAGCAGGTTGAACAGGTGGTGCAATGGATAGCCGATAGCGCTTCCACACAGTTGTCCACCAGCCAGTCATCCACACAGTCTCACTCTGACCCTCCTTCCTCCACACCTGGCCAACAGAGTCATCCCACCCTTGACCCCTCCCAGGAGCTCTTTTCGGGTTCTTTTTCAGAAGTGCCGGAAGAATCCCAGGAGCTAGCAGAGGAATTTGTTTGTAGTGATGCCCAAACACTTGAGTATTCGCCATCTCCTGCTGATGTGGACCCTGAACCAGCATCTGTTATCATGAGCGATGATGATGATGAGACGCAGTTGCCATCAAGGGAGGCTGTTGGAATGTCCAGTGGGCAGGAGGAGGAGCAGAGTGAGGAAGAGGAGGTGGTGGATGACGAAATGACCGACCCCACTTGGCCAGGGGTGATGTCCAGCGGGGAAAGCAGTGGAGAGGTGGTGGTCTGCGCAGCACCGAAAAAGGCAGCAAGAGGCAGAGGGATGTCCACAGGCAGAGGGATGTCCACAGGCAGAGGGATGTCCAGAGGCAGAGGGATGTCCAGAGGCAGAGGGATGTCCACAGGCAGAGGACAGTCCAGACAGAGTAGTGAGGCCACAGCCAGCACGGCCGAAGCTGTTCCCGGCAGCGGGCAGTCGCGCGAAGCTCCCCCATCGAGGCCTCGTACTTCTGTGGTGTGGAGATTTTTTAATGTTTGTGCGGATGACAAACTGAGCGCGGTTTGCACACTCTGCCACTCAAAACTGAGTAGGGGCTCTGAGAAGAGCAATCTGACCACCTCAGGCATGCGGCGTCACTTGGAAGTCAAGCACTGGGCTGAGTGGGAGAGAGCAAACGCAATACAACCTGCGCCCGGTCCTGCTGCCACTGCCTCTTCCCCTTTGTTGTGTGCTGCCACTGCGGTCCAGACCTCCAGCCAGGACACCTCCACATCTGCCTCTGCCTCGGCTACTTTGGGGCCTTCTCCTTCAGCCTCCCCTTCCCCCGCCTCTTCGCCTGCACCTTCACACTCCTCGTCCCAACAACTGTCCATCTCGCAGGCGTTCGACCGCAGGCGGAAGTACGCCTCGAGTCACCCCCAAGCCCAAGCCTTAAACTGCCACATCTCCAAACTGCTGGCCCTGGAGATGTTGCCGTTTAGGCTTGTGGAGACGCAGGCCTTCCGCGACCTGATGGCGGCTGCCGCACCTCGCTATTCCGTCCCCAGCCGCCACTACTTTTCCCGGAGTGCCGTCCCCGCCCTGCACCAGCACGTGTCGCGTAACATCAGGCGGGCCCTGAGGTACGCAGTCAGCGCAAAGGTCCACTTGACCACCGACGCGTGGACAAGCGCTTGTGGCCAGGGACGATACATTTCTTTGACGGCACACTGGGTGAATGTAGTGGAGGCGGGGACGGGGTCGCAAACAGAGACGGCCTACCTACCACCCCCGCCCAAGATTGCCAGCATGGGTTCTGATAAACCCCCTCCTCCTCCTCCTCCTCCTCCTCCTCCTGTGCCTTAACATCGCCCTCAGCCGCTAGCTGGAAGCGTTGCAGCACTGGCGCGGGGAGACGTCAGCAGGCGGTGCTTAAGCTCATCAGCTTGGGCGACAGGAAGCACAGCGCCCCAGAGGTGAGGGACGCCATACTGCAGCAGACGGAGATGTGGCTGTCGCCGCTGCAGCTAGGACCAGGCATGGTCGTGTGCGATAACGGCCGTAACCTGGTGGCGGCTCTGGAGCTTGCCGAACTCAATCACGTACCATGCCTGGCCCACGTTTTTAATCTGGTAGTCCAAAAATTTCTAAAGACTTACCCCAACCTGGCAGAGCTACTGGTGAAAGTGCGGCGCTTGTGCGCACACTTTCGGAAGTCAACTGTAGCTGCTGCTAGCTTAAAAAAACTCCAGCAACGCCTCCATTTGCCTGAACATCGGCTGTTGTGCGACCTGCCGACTCGCTGGAATTCCACCTATTCCATGTTGGCCAGGGTGTGTGAGCAGCAGAGAGCATTGATGGAGTACCAGATTAATAATCCACGCGTGCCTCCAACTCAGCTCCCTCAGTTTGCCAACCACGAGTGGCCATGGATGGCAGACGTATGCGATGTACTGCGTATCTTTGAGGAGTCCACCAAGAAGGTCAGCAGCGAGGACGCTATAGTGAGCGTAACCATCCCGCTCCTATGCGTCCTTAAAGAATCCCTCATCGCAATAAGGGAGAACGCATTGCACGCAGAGGAGACGGGGGTAGGAGGAGACGCAACGGAGCTACACAGTCAGACCACACTTTTGTCTGCTTCACGGTGGCAGTTGCAGGAGGAGGAGGATGAGGAGGAGGAGGACGACGTGGAGGTGGCTGTGGAAGAGGAGGAGGATGCTGGCGGCGAGGGTAGCAGTCAGGCTGTGCGCGTCCCATTGGTTCAGCGCGGATGGGGCGGAGAGGAGGCGGAAGAGGAAGAGGAGGAAATGGCAAGTGATCCTTCTGGTGGGGGCAGTGACGTCATGCCTATTCAGAGTCTGGCACACATGGCTGACTTCATGCTGGGCTGCTTTTCCCGGGACACACGTGTTGTCCGGATAGTGGAGAACAAACTGTACTGGGTCTTCGCAATCCTGGACCCCCGGTATAAAGATAACGTCTCCTCTTTTATTCCGGTAGAGGAGAGGACGAATCGATTGCTGGAATACCAGAGGGAACTCGTGCAGAACATGATGGAGATTTTCCCACCCACCATCGCTGGCGGCAGAGAGGAGAGGGTCTCCCAGAGTCCCTCAACATCGATCAGGCCCACAGCCACCAGGGGAACACTCTCCAAGGTGTGGGACACGTTCATGGCACCCCCTCGTGCAACTTCCATCACTGCGGGGCCCGCTATCAGCAGGAGGGACAAGTATCGGCGGATGTTGCGGGAGTACCTGGCAGACCGTAACCCTGTCCTCCCCGATCCCTCGGCGTCCTACACTTACTGGGTCTCCAAGTTGGACACGTGGCTGGAACTGTCCCTGTACGCCTTGGAGGTGCTTGCCTGCCCTGCCGCCAGCGTGCTATCAGAAAGGGTGTTCAGCGCTGCCGGGGGCATTATCACCGATAAGCGCAGCCGCCTGTCAACCGACAGTGCCGACAGGCTGACGCTAATCAAAATGAACAGCAAGTGGATTGACCCGGACTTTGCTTCTCCAACCGTGGAAAGCAGCCAAAAGTAAAGTGCCATATGTATGAAGTGCCATTTCCTCCTCCTCCTCCTCCTTAACCGCCGTAGAATTGCTCCGTAAATAAGAACAATTTATATATTTATGGCTCACCTCTTGGGCCTGCGCTAAATGTTTAAGAGGTCTCACCTCTTGGGCCTCCACATAATTTTTAACGGGTCTCCCCTCTTGGGCCTCCACATAATTTTTAAGAGGTCTCACCTCTTGGGCCTCCACAAAATGTTTAACACGTCTCACCTCTTGGGCCTCCACAAAATGTTTAACAGGTCTCACCTCTTGGGCCTCCACATAATTTTTAACGGGTCTCCCCTCTTGGGCCACCACATAATTTTTAAGAGGTCTCACCTCTTGGGCCACCACATAATTTTTAAGAGGTCTCACCTCTTGGGCCTCCACAAAAGGTAAATAAATTATAAATTATAATTTTGGTAACATTCTCATTTTAATGTGTTCAGTCTTTACATACAAAATCTGGTACAAAATAGCATTCTCAGTATTCAAAAAAACAAAACAAGACTTAAAACGTTTTAAGTGGCTGCAGTAGCATCATGAAATCAACTCTCATATACTGAAGGCAACAGCATATACATATAAAAAAAAGGAAAAAAAATAAAAAGAATACTCCTTCCTCTGTAGAAATACTCTGTGCTGCCCTCAATACATTTAAACTGATTTTTCATGATAGTTGCCTTTATAAAATGAGTGTAACCATTTTACATTGCATGCAAATCTGTGGATAACTGCAGCCTTTAAAAGGTGTCACCTCTTGGGCCTCCACATAATTTTTAAGAGGTGTCACCTCTTGGGCCTCCACATAATTTTTAAGAGGTGTCACCTCTTGGGCCTCCACATAATTTTTAAGAGGTGTCACCTCTTGGGCCTCCACATAATTTTTAAGAGGTCTCACCTCTTGGGCCTCCACATAATTTTAAAGAGGTCTCACCTCTTGGGCCTCCACAAAATCTTTAAGAGGTCTCACCTCTTGGGCCTCCACAAAATCTTTAAGAGGTCTCACCTCTTGGGCCTCCACAAAATCTTTAAGAGGTCTCACCTCTTGGGCCTCCACATAATTTTTAACAGGTCTCACCTCTTGGGCCTCCACATAATTTTTAAGAGGTCTCACCTCTTGGGCCTCCACAAAATCTTTAAGAGGTCTCACCTCTTGGGCCTCCACATAATTTTTAACCCGTCTCACCTCTTGGGCCTGCACAAAATCTTTAAGAGGTCTCACCTCTTGGGCCTCCACAAAATCTTTAAGAGGTCTCACCTCTTGGGCCTCCACATAATTTTTAAGAGGTCTAACCTCTTGGGCCTCCACAAAATGTTTAAGAGGTCTCACCTCTTGGGCCTCCACATAATTTTTAACCCGTCTCACCTCTTGGGCCTCCACATAATTTTTAAGAGGTCTCACCTCTTTAGCCTCCACACAATTTTTAAGACGTCTCACCTCTTGGGCCTCCACAAAATTTTCCATGAGCCTCTGGCCAGCCCACGGCCTCTTCCTGCCTTTTGCGGTCCTACGCATCCCTCAACATCCCCACTGCTTTACCTGCTAGACATGACACTGGGCCAGGTCGGGTCACTGACATCTCTAGCGCCAACAATTTGGGCATTTTAAGGCTTCTGCATGTGTTTGAGTTGTTTTTACATTTTAAAGAAGACATGTCTGACCACATTTCACACACACACACAATGACAATTAGGGGTGGGGTCTATTTGCTTTCCCCCTTGCCTATGCCATCTGTGGTTGTCATAGGCAACGTGATTTTAAGGGGTGCAGAATTTCATCTTCTTTTTTGTCTAGTTTGGCTTGGGGTCCATGGCAATGTAGAGGAAAGAAGGTTTCCTTGTATGGTCTCACTTTACAGAGAGGTTACATTGTCTTTGGAGTGTATTGTTGAGAGGCTGTGATAGTGGCGTAATAGTGCGACTTGGGCGCGTTATATGCACCCAGACATGCTTCCCCTGCTGTCCCAGTTGCATTCCAGCAGTGTTGGCATCCTTTTCTGAGGTTCCAGGGTGGACTTGGTGACCTCCAAGTGGTCGAATTGAGATTTCCAAGTGGCGAGCATTTTTTTCCCATAGACTTTAATGGGATTCGATATCCGGTCGAATAGTCGAATTTCGCGGTCTATTCGAATCGAATTTCCAACTTTCGAATATTTCACTACTCGCTCATCTCTATTCTTTAATCATCAAAAACCTTTGCATGCAGCATATTTCACATTATAGTCAATGGGGCCAGCGGGCATTCTCGTAACATTCGACAATGCCAAATCCAGAGAACTGTTCTCTTCCAGAACAGCCTGCTGGAGAGCTGTGCCGCAAATGTTGAAGCAGACTTAGACCAGTGTTTCTCAAGCAGTGGCTAGGTGACCACAATAACATTGAGAGGATCATTTATGAAAAAATATACACCACTTTTTGGCAAATTTAAGTCACAGATTTTGTTGGTGTTTTGCAGCAAAATCTGCCCCTTTTCCCTATGTATGCCACTTAAGCCTATTTTCTTGAGTTTGATATGGGGGGCATGTTGTGGGTGGGGAAGAGGGCGGGCCATCCGGTCCATCTCATTCATCATATTCTACACCTGTTTTTTGCATAGGAAATGACTTAAATCTATGCCAGAAAGGGAGCTGGGGTAGATTTAAGGGCCCATTCACACGACAGTATGTTTATTTCTGAATATTATCCGCAATTTTGTGGATAATATGCAGACCCATTTACTTCTATGGTGAAGCATTCGTGTGCATTTCGCTTATGTGGTTCCGGGAAGAGGCTCTGCAAAAAAAAAATAGAACATGTCCTATTACCTATAGGACTTATATTGCAATATAACGTCCGTGGCCCCATTCAAGTCAATGGGTCCCTAAAAATGAGGAACACAACGGAAGAACATATGCGGAAAACATATGGTTGTGTGAATGGGCTCTTAATCTTGTTGAACTGCCACAAGATCATGCACTTAAGTTATGTAGACGTCGGCACCTCTACATAATTTAGACATATCAAGCTGCAGCGAGACTAAGACTGGCATCTAAATCGTTGGTCTTAGTAAATGTGCCCCTAAGGGTTGTAAAATCTAGGGTCAGAGGTATGTGATGTGGCACTTTGCACTATCCGAACCATTGTCATTCTGTTTTTTGGTCGAGAAGATTTAATAGACACTTCATCTCCACAACTAAAAATGTTAAACTAAAATTTCAGCCAGCCTCTGTGACATCTAAGTGGCCATTCACATGACATCTGCTCTAGGCAGAATTTTTTCCATGGCAAAAACCTGCTGGGCTGCAAACAGTGCAGACTGGAAACTTAAAATGGCCCTTTAAAAAATACTAAAAGTGGCCCTGTTTTGTAGTCGGGTCCAAATTGATGGAAGGCAGGGCCAGCAATACCATATTGTGGTACATTATACCACCTCAACAGAGCTAAATACCACAGTCTATTATAAAATACTGCCGTCAGCAGCACAAAATGCATCCCCAAAATACATCCCACTGGCAGGCCATGAGGAGGACTCAGGTAGCCCCCTGGGCATTAGCCTACCAGGAAATTTCCTTGTAAGGTCTATGGACAATCTGCCCCTGGCTGCAAAGCCGGTAACAGCTTCTAATTGTTTTCAGTGTAAATTACGGTTACAGACATGACCTCTTCAAGAAAGAACTAGTATTTTCTTGGCATGTTCATGGTAATAAACCTCAGCTGCATGAACAGCCTCCCATTGTGTGTCTCCTGGTGGCCTTTTGATACAGAATGCATATGAAATTATGCCTCAAAAAGATGCCATGTGAACAACCCCAAAATTTAATTTTTCAACTACAAAAAGGTTGGGTAGGTGTGCGGTGGGGGTTGCTTATAGACCCATTTGCATACTATATGTCATTGCTGGTGACAGGGGTAGAACTATTGAATGTACAGAGAAGCTGTGTTTTTGCCCAGGCCTGATGCCTCAGAGGACCTAAATAGTCTCTCTGCCCTCTAAAATTGTATCCAGTACTATAAATGAGGTGTGATAGTTGATGGCCTTGTTACAGATTTTGCATTAGGACCCAAGAGTTTGAAATAGCAAAAAATAGATCATATTCAATAGAATTAAAGGGGTTGTGCAGCCTGTTTATATTGATGACCTATCCTCAAGATAGGTCATCAATTTCTGATCGGCAGGGGTTTGACACCCACCACCTCCTCCGATCAGTTGTTTGAAGCAGAGGCGGTGCTCCATATGAGCGCTACTTCGTCTTCATTACACTGCCCATCCTCTCCCTTGCAGCATTAGCATGGAGTATTTACAAGTTCATGTGAATGGAGCAAGTGCTTATAATTACATTAACTTCCAAAATGATGGGCACCCTCTCATCTTCAAACAGCTGATCGTCACGGCCCCGGGTGTCGGACCCCCGCTGATCAGATATTGATGAGACCTATCCTGAGGATAAATCAGCAATATATATTGGTGCACAACCCCATCTGAGAAAACTATTAACACTCTATATAACATGAGGATTGTCCCCTCACTGGGCAGTAATTATAGGGTGACGGTGCCATACATGTCTTTGAAGCAATTATTTGTCCCTGAGCCAGACAAAAAGTAACAAGATAATAGGATTCAGTAATGAATGTGTTCTGTATTAGCATGCAGTAATTGCCAGACTTTCCTTACCTATCATATTTCATGGCGCTAATTGCAAACCATGCAAAATAATTGCTCATTACTTATGTCATTTTTTCTATCCCAACCAAATTTATTAAATAACTGTATTATTTTTTTTCCATTGCACTAATGAACAACGTATTGACTTAATTTCTAAATTCTTTTTGCTCCTTTTACTTGTGATTTACTACAGTGCTATTATCTTAATGCTATTGTTAACGCAATGTACCATACTTAAACCTATTCATACTGATCTGTACGTGGCTAGGATTGTGCAGTGTCTTCTAAATGACCCTCCGCCATATGGAAATGTAGAAAAGAGCTAGTTGGTAATCAGTGGCGTACATAGAGAAGGGCCCCATAGCAAGGATCGAACCAGGCCCCCCACATAGGACAGAAAGGTTTCTTCCTAAATCCTTTTCAAAGAACCTTGGGCCATTTTTCCACTGCCTCATTTGCTAAAAGTTGTTCCTTTAGAAGGTAGAGTCCTGACCAGGTTTTCACCTCCAGTGGAAGAGGAGATAATCCTAACTAAGACTGGGCCCCTTCTTGCCCTGGGCCCCACAGCAGTCGCATGGTCTGCCGCTATGGTAGTTACAGCTTTGTTGGTGACTTTCACTGCAGGACACGCTGCCTTCTATAGTGTGACATCACATGCAATCAAAAATCATACAAATCACATAATGTCACAGCAATTGGCTTGAAGACATTTCATTTATAGTTAGTTACACTGACCGATAACTTTGAGTTGCAGAAACAAATGTAGCCCATTTTAATAAAATAGTCTTTGTCTGGTTTCCACCATCAATTTAAAGGGGTTGGTGACTTTCTGGTTACTGTTGACCAATGCTTTTATAGGGCACTTACTAATATAGTCTTAGTTGAAATTATGCGTCATTTTCTACATTTCATGTACAAACCTTCCCATTCCTGGGTTCAAGGGTGTACACACCATAGTGTCTGACAAAGGTACTATTGTATTCTCAGAGCAAGGGGGGACTGAGCACTTTTCCCTTTGTACTGGGTGGTAAGAATCTGTGCAGCACTCCACTGTATGGGGGAAGTACTGTACATTGCTAGCAACAAGTGAGGTGAGAAAATTGACTAATACTCAAAGAATGAACATGGACAAGAGAACAAATACTAGATATCATACCTTCCATGTACACCACTGCTAAGATGGATGAAGGAAGGAGAAGTATATGACTGTAAGACACTGACAGCTCTTCTGCAGCATTTCATTTATGAGCTGCCCACTACTGAAAATGATAAAAAAAGGATGAATGTTAATACTCTCCGTGCATCAGACTTTTAGAAATAGCATATGACCTTATCATTGTACCAAGTCCAGATTCTCCTTCCAACTGAGACACAGAATGTAAGTCTATGCAGCAATGAACTAGACAGGGGCAGACAGGCCATAGACCCTACAGGAAAATTTCCCAGTGGGCCAATGCACAGGGGGCCAACTAAGCCCTCCTTATGGCCGCCAGTCAAGTACATAATGATCAGATACCCTCATGTTTAATACTGCAGCGGAGGCGGCAGTATTTTGTGCTGCACTATGGTATTGGTTCTGTTGGGTGGTATTTTGTGCTGCAGTATGGTATTTCTGGCCTCTGTTGACCTCTCCTACTTGTATTGCCTGCCTTCTGTGAACTTGGACCCACCTACAACATGGAGCCACTTTTAGTTTTTTTGTTTGTTTGTTTTTTGTTTTTTTCCCTCCAGGGCCACTTTAAGTTCCCTGTCCGCTCCTGGAACTAGATATCCACCCTTTTAGGTGACTCATTGTGAAGGAGAAATTTTTTAACCCTACAGCAGGCCACTTCTAGGGAAGAATCTAATTGGACACCTCCTGCATACCCCCCTCATGGGATCATAAGGAGTTATCTCTGACTACTGTTGCTGCAATTATTATCACTTCATTATTTAAATAAAAAGAGAGAGAATGCAAGCAGGACTTGGTAACAGTTTAGACTAGTAATTTTCAGGAGGGGAGATTGAGGATATTCATAGGAAAAGTGGTAAAAAAGTAGCAAATTAGCTTGGCTATGGACACAGCAATGGGGTGGGAGGAAGTGGATTGGCAGGACACGTGCAGAACATTATATCCCAAGAAATATCAAGGTGTATAAACTTATAAAAGGAAAAAATAAAATAAACTATGATATAATGTTATATAAATATAAACAAAGATGTTGCAGCAAAGACCTTTAGGTACCAATTCAAAGTGGGAGTAGGTTTTTCTTAGCACCTTTCTGCTTTGGTCAGTAGAAGAGAAAATCTTTCAGTCAGACAGGTTATAAGTAAGTTAGCTGGAGGTCTCACCTCTGGGACCTCCACCCATGCCAAGTACAGGGGCTGTTTCCAACTCCCAAATTCATTACTATGGAGAGGAAAAGCACAAGCTCATACTGTTCTCCAGTTGACAATGGGACTAAGGGCTCCTTGCTCTTAGCAACAGTGGGATCCCAAAGGTAGGAACCCTAACTTTTTTTTTTACCTGTCTGATCAGTGACAGACTGGCCCACAGAATACCAGATGATCCTTTAGTGGGCCCAGTCTCTGAAGTCATAGTGGGCCCCAAAGTTCCAGCAGAAAAATCCCATTTGAAGCTAATCATTTGCCATTAGGGTCTATTTCTTTTACTCAAAACCTATTAGACTTTATTGAAGATATGGTATTGGGCCCCAAGAATAATTTCCACTGACATGCCCAAATAACCCTAGTATGACACTGTGTCTGATTAATCTCTTAATAATATAAAAATGAGTTTCTGTCTGTCTGTCTGTCTGTTCTCTATGCGTGACCAAACTACTGGACCGATTTTCACCAAATTCGGCACACAGGTACATCAGGTGTCCGGGAAGGTTTTAGACCAGGTCTCATCTCTCTAGGACGTACCGTTCCCGAGATATTCCCAAAATATGATCTCCATTAGCCAACATTACAACTGGGAACTTTGGTTTTAAACTCCAACTGCCATTCTCTGCAAAGGCACACACAGGGAGGGCAGGTTTCCATAACAACCAGGTAATTATCAGCAGCTGAGGATCTCATCCATTTCTATTTACTGACACTGTTAAAGGTATTCCGGTTACCATAAATATAACTTATGTTTTTTTCTATTACTACAGTTCAGTAGTAATAAAATATGTTTTCCTCCACTGCTGCCTATTGCGTGGGCTCATAAATAAGCATGGTATTGACCTTTAATTCAGGCCACCCTAAAAGAAGTACTTAAAACCCCCGCCCCAGGTCTCACTAAGCCACACCCCCAACTCTGTCAGGCCACACACCCTTTCACTCCGCAGCCAACAGAGATTGAAAAAATAAAGGTAAAAATTAACTTCTGTCAGCTGCAGGGATGGGTGGGAGGTTGACTTTCTTTCTGCAACAACACACACAAACATTAAATAAAATAGATTAAATCCACCCATGCGAAGCGTCTTGCTAATCCACGCCCCCGACTCTGTCAGGTCACGCCCCCTCCCACTCCGCAGCCAATGGGAATTTAAAAAATGAAGGTAAAAATAAACTTCTGTTTGCTGCAGGGGTGGGAGGGTGAATTTCTCTCTGCAACGACACACAAAAATTTTAGATAAAATAGACTAATTATAGACTACAACTGTTCGAATCGTCTTGCTAAGTCACGCCCCCAACTCTGTCAGACCACATCCCCTCCCACTCTGCAGCCATTCTGCAACGACACACAGAAACATTAAATGATATAGATTAAATCACCTATACGAAGCGCTTTGCTAAGCCACACCCCCAACTCTGTCAGGTCATGCCCCCTCCCACTCCGCAGCCAACAGGGATTGAAAGAATGAAGGGAAAAATAAACTTCTGTCAGCTGCAGGGGTGGGAGGGTGAATTTCTCTCTGCAATGACACACAAAATTTTAGATGAAATAGACTAATTTCAGACTACAACCGTTCGAAGCATCTTGATAATCCACACCCCCAACTCTGCCAGGCCACGCCCCCTCCCACTCCGCAGGCAACAGGGATTGAAAAAAATCAGCTGCAGGGGTGGGAGGGTGAATTTCTCTCTGCAACGACACACAAAAATCGTAGATAAAATTGACTAATTTTAGACTACGACCATTCAGTATTAATAAAAGATGTTTTTTTTCCACTGCTACCCATTGCGGGTCCCCATAAATTACCATGTCATCGACCTGTAATTCATGACACTCTGACCCCCACCCCAGATCTCGGGAAACCACACTCCGACTCTGTCAGGCCACGCCCCCTCCCACTCCGCAGCCAACGGGGATTGAAAAAATGGAGGTAAAAATCAACTTCTGTCAGCTGCAGGGGTGGGAGGGAAGTTGGATTTCTTTCTGCAACAACATACAGAAACATTAAATGAAATAGATTAAATATACCCGTGCAAAGCAATGGTTTCTTCCACTGTTACCCATGGCGTGTCCTCATAAATTACCATGGCATCGACCTGTAATTCTGGCCACCATCAAAAGAAGGACTTAAAACCCCGCCCCAGGTCTTGCAACGTCACGCCCCCGACTCAGTCAGGCCATGACCCCTCCCGCTCCGCAGCCAATGGAGATTGAACAATTGAAGGTAAAAATCAACATCTGTCAGCTGCAGGGATGGGAGGGAGGATGACTTTCTCTCTGCAACGACACACAGAAACATTAAATGAAATAGATTAAATATACCCGCGCAAAGCAATGTTTTCTTCCACTGCTACCCATAGTGTTTCCTCAAATTACCATGGCATTAACCTATAATTCAGGCCACCCTGAAATGAAGGACTTAACCCCCCCCCCGTGTCCCATTAAACCACACCCCCTCCCACTCCGCAGCCAATAGGGATTGAAAAAATGAAGGTAAAAATCAATTTCTGTCAGCTGCATTGACTTTCTCTCTGCAACGACACACAGAAAAATTAAATGAAATAGATGAAATATACCCAGGCGAAGCCGGGTCTTTCTGCTAGTAGGTTATAAAACTTAAATCAGTATTGTACTGGAAGACTCCTTAAAGGAGAAAACTAGGCTCAACTGTTACTATGCTATGTCAAGTGCAGATGTGAGGAATTGGTTTAAATGACTGTATGATGCATCACCCACTTAAATAATGTATTTGGCATACCACAGTGCATCAGTTTCACGCAGAGAGAGTACATCTTTAAAGTTGTATTGACGTGTCAGAGATTTATAGAGAGAGGAGGAGACAAAATGAAGATGTACCCATGCATGTTTGCAGGTCTGTCCATTGTTGGTTGTGGGAAATATGAAATGGTCCGTTGTTTCAGTAAACTACAATGGAGATATCTCTGTGCTTGTGTGGCTACCTTGTCTCCTCTTTGGAATTGCAAGTAGGGCAGCAGAGAAGCAGAAAGTAGAATCTCTAGCTATCAGACGTCAGATTATACCAATAATAGGCCATAAATGTATTGATGGGATTACCCTTTGAAGTTTTTTTTTTTTTTGCTTGGAATTGGTACAATCATACAATGTGGTCCTCGGACCAGAAAGAGTTGTGCATTTTTGGTCTAGAGAAACCCTATGGAGTCCACATAAGTAGATACCAGTTTCCATATGCCACATGGTAAGTGGGGCCCTGGTGACAATTTTCATTGAGGGAGTTTAAATAAGAATAAATAAAACGTTTTCTTGTCAACATACTGTATCTGTACATTAAAGGGGATTTACAACAATTGACATTTATAACCTACTAGCAGAAGGACCCGGGTATACTTCATCTATTTCATGTAATGTTTGTGTGTGTGTTGTTAAAAGATATCGAGAGTGACCTCTATAGTGCCCACCCCTTTAACAGTGACCTTCACAGCAGCCTGCCCCTTAACAGTAACATCCACAGCTCCCCTTTAACTGTGACATCCACAACAGTTAGGGTGACCACTGTCTTCACCCCAGAAAGCTGGACCTCACCAGACATGCCACCAAACATGAAGCCACGCCCCCGGTCCCCTTAAAGACACACCCCTAAACATGAGGCCATGCCCCATGACTCTGTGAAGACACAGAGGAGAAGTTGTCTGAGCGTGAGCTACTGAAAGGGTGGACATCCCTGCGTTTGTCCAGGCAATGCGGCGGACAGAGGACAGGGAGCCCGAAAACTGGACTGTCCAGCCTAAAACCGGACGTCTTGCCACCCTAACATCAGCCTGCCCTAGGGTGGCCAGAGGTCCGGTTTTAGGCTGGACAGTCCAGCTTTCAGACTCCCTGTCCTCGGTTATGCGCAGGGCCTGGATGGACATGGATGTCCTTTCGAACAGCTCACTCTCAGACAGCAGCACTGTGCAGTCTGAGCATGAGCTGCAGGGAGAAAGTTACCCTCCCTCCCACCCCTGCAGCTGACAGAAGTTGATTTTCACCTTCATTTTTTCAATCCCCGTCGGCTGCGGAGTAGAAGGGGGTGTGGCTTAGCGGGACCTGGGGGTGTAGCTTTTAAGTTCTTCTTTTGAGGGTGGCCTGAGTTAATGGCAATGAATGCCATGGTAATTTATGAGGAAACACAGTGGGTAGCAGCGGAAGAAAACATTTTTTGTTACAACTGAACGGTAAATATGTGAAATTATTTATATTAGGTAATGATTGATGATGAGTTAGTCTAAAACATCTAATATATAAAGCTGAGTGTATGTATGTATGTATGTCCGTTAAAGGAATCCGCACTGTCGCAGCTACAATCACGAAATTTGTCACACAAGTACATCAGGTGTCCGGGCACTGTAGAAGTCACTCTCGATATCTTTTAACGACACACACACAAACATTAAATGAAATAGATTAAATATACCCAGGCGAAACCAGGTCCTTCTTCTAGTAAGTTATATTTATGGTAAGCGGAATACCCTTTAACAGTGTCATCCACAGCGCTCTGCCCCTTTAAAGTAGAACTACAGCAATGAAGAAAACTGGCTGGGTTGTTATGGAAACAGTGTGTGGAGACTAACAGCCTGCAAGCTTCTATTGGCTGATAAGGGTCATGTGACCAGGCTACTATTGGCTAATGCATTTTTTGGGAATATCTCAGGAAAGGTATGTCCTGGAGAGCTGATACCCATTCTAAAACCTTCCTGGACACCTGATGTACCTGTGTGCCAAATTTCGTGATTGTAGCTGCGATGGTGCGGATTCCATTAGCGGACATACATACATACACTCAGCTTTATATATTAGATCTTCACCTTACCCCACAACTATGGCTGAGCAAACTCATTGCTAGTCCATTCAATGTCTATGGGGCTGACAGAAACAGACATTCACAGCAGAGCGCCAAGCAGTGATCATAGTTTTATCATCTATCCTGTGGATAAGGGATAAATACTGATAATAGGAAAATACCTTTAAAGGGACACTTCTGCACATTTTTATCACATACTAACAACTTATATGTGACTATTTTATGATTTTTAAAATAGACAATAGGTGGATGGTTTTCTGCATAAAATGTATTAAATACCAGTTTCTGTCAAGCCTTTAAATTGAACCTATGGGGTGATATTTGCTAACTAATCTGACAGCAGAATATGATAGAGGGAGAGGAGCTCTGTGATATATAATATATAGAGTGGGATTCCTGAGTAAGGATAGTTTCACACTAGCACTTATACACCTGATCTCCCTGGATTCCGGCATCGCCGGAAGCTACAGTGTTGCTGTCTAGCCCTACTAGCTCTAATGGGGAGTTGCAGAGGTACAGCCTAACCTGGCAAATATGCCAGATATGTTCCACAAAGCAAATCCTGACAGGTCTCTTAGTGTGAGTCCTGGTTACCCCGCCTACATGTGATTATTAACAGTTCTCCCTGCATCAGTTTGTTGGACATAGAAAACTTTCAGTCTTGCTGTGCGGTTGGGGAAATCAGAACATTGTCTCTTCTAGAAGCCGTGTCAGCAGTTACTCTGCTTTTTAGAATAAAATCCTGCTTTTATCTAATCCTGTTCTCAAATAAGGCAGCAGAAATAAAGATTTGCTTTGAATTACTATTTGTCTAGAAGAGAGTCTTACTTAACACTCTTTGTCAGACCATCAGTCAAACCAGGAAGAAGTGAGGTATAGTGAGCACAACACCTCCCCTACACTATTACTTCAGCTGTGACTCGAGTCGCTTCACTCACCTATCTCAGGTGTCAGCCTCCCAGTTGCTCAGACTCACTTTCCTCCTTTTCCCTAGGGGTCTGGCCAGGGGCGGATTGGCCATAGACCTTACAGGGAAATTTCCCGGTGGGCCGATGCCCAGGGGGCCACCTGGGCCCTCTTCATGGCCAGTCAGTGGAAGTTTTTGGGGATGTATTTTGTATAGGCTGTGGTATTTGGCTCTGTTGGGGTGGTATAATGTGCCACAATATGGTATTGCTGGCCCTGACTTCCATCAGTTTGGACCCGACTACAAAACTGGGCCACTTTTAGTACTTTTTCCAGGGCCACTTTCAGTTCCCAATCCCCCCCTGGGTCTGGCCATAGGGATAGTTCAATTCCTTCATTCCTTCGTGCAGACCGAGGCCTGCTTGCCAGCCCAGAAACTCTTCCCACTAGCCAATGACTGGTTATCTGTGGGTACTTAAGGTACCTTCCCCAATAGAAAGGTGTCTGGACAATAAAGTCTCTCCCTCAGTGCCCTGCCTTCAGTTGTCTCTGACCCCTGTGGGTTAGCTGGTAATGCCACAAGGACTACTTCAAGAGGTAGCGGTCTATTTAAGATTTAAAGTGTGAATACCAGGGAACTGCCAGGATAACACCCTTAGGATTAGCCCAAAGTGAAAGCTGTTGGTTGATGCAGTGGTTCCACACCCTCTGCCATAACAGCTATCACAGTGGTGTGACTGGTCAAAGCTTCTTATTTTATATTAATCAACTCATATACTGCTCCTTTGTTTGCATGGCTATCTAAGCCTATTAAGAAAACAATGAAACTGTCATACTGGCAGCCATTCCAGTCTTCCATATACGATTGTAATGAGGATTACAGATGAACCCTTCACTGTGCAGCAAAGTCACAAACCGAGAATACTTTGATCTCCTACTGAGAACTTTTATCAAGCTGAGAGTGCTACCACACAATGACAATATTTTGTATTTAAAGTGTAAATGCAGGTTTGAATGCATAATGTGGCAGCTGATTGTCAATGCTCGTTCAGTAGAAGTGAAGCGTTGCATTTACATGCAGTGATCTCCTTCACAGTATGAAAATGAGCTGTAGCGATCCCTCTTCCCCATACAGAATCATTGTTTCTGGGCCACAGATCGCTGTTTAGACTGCACAATCTGCTGCCCAGAAACGATGATTGGTGTGACTGCGTGAACGACAGGATCACCCGATAAACAAGGGTTTTACTCATTCATCGGATGATCAGCGGCATATTTACACGGGTAGATTGTCGGGAACGAACGTTCAAAGGAACGGTCATTCCTGAGCATCTGCCTGATAATTGGCTTGTGTAAATCCACTTTAACTGTTGTTTAACCCCTTCAGGACCATGTGATTTTTCAATTTTTGCATTTTCATTTTACTCATTGCCTTTCCAAGAAATACCCTTTTTTATGTTTTCATTTACTATGGGGCTTAGTTTTTTGCAGGACAAGTTGCACTTTCTAATTGCTTCATTTAATAATGCATACAATGTAGTGGGAAACAGGAGACAATTCCAAATGGAGTGGAAATGAAAAAAAATGTAATTCCACCACAATGTTATTGGTTTTATTTCTACAGCATTCCCTATGCGATAAAACTGACCGTTACCGTTATTCTCCAGGTTAGTATGATTTTGGCAATAGCACTTGTGCTTAATACTGAAAAAAACAACATGGAAAATAAAATCTTTGAAAAAAAATAGTTTATTTGTATCTCCATATTTTGACCCTCATAACATTTTTTAAATATTCTTAATTTTTTCAACCTTTTTTTAGGACCCCTAAAGAACCTTAACATGCAATCATTAGATTACTTCACCCATAGACTGCATTTATTCAAGAAAGCAGCCTGTGGGAGATTCAATATATTCTTATGGAGCACTGCTAACCTCAGAAGCTTCAGCAGTAATGCAGGACGGTATACAAACAGTTTCTCTGCCCGTCTCTTTGCCTGTCTGCAGCAGCCCTTCTCTTCTATTCTTCCTCTTCCCCTCTCCACAGAATTCTATGTAATCTGATCCTTCAGTGAGCAGAGAATTGGGAGTTAGTGACAAGAAGGGGATGAAGGAGAGGAGCATGACAGGAGAAGAATAAAACATCTTTGATAAGATATATTACAAAGCTTCCTCTAGTCGCCTGTAATATTCATTTATGGAATAAATTAAACAACAGTTACTCTTTAATTTTCAATACCATAGTACTGCCAAAATAAAAAAAGGAGGCAGCCAAACACTGTCATGTGTTTCTGTGAATACATATTTATGAATACAAAACTTCTTGTAAATGTTGGAAATGTCCCTTTAAATGATTTACAGACTCATAAAAGACAACCTAGTCTCAAGGTTGTATCGCAGTAAGCCAAAACTGCTCTCAAGCACAAATAAAGCCAACAAAGTGACCCACTTATAAGAGAGAGCAGCAACATGTTAATGTTCTAAACAGGGAAATGTCTGCTGCCTGGCCATGCATTAAATAGTCCTCTCCTCACTAGTGGCTCACTTTAAGTGCTAAAGAAAATCCTCCATTTATTAATATGCTTCAGACGTCTGTGTTACATTTCATAGCAGCTGACAAAAGGGATTTCTGTGAGGTCTGCACTGCTGAAAACACTGGAAATAAATTGAGAACTAACATATTCTGATTTGTGTTTATCGTTTCAGTGCGCAGAACTGTGCAGTTATTGGAATGTGACACCCCGGGATTGTCTCTCTCAATGTGTAAGACATCATTACTTCGAGACTTGCATGCAATGACAAATTGCTACCAGCATATAGATCAACACATTCATAATACATTATGCACTGTAATTGTTCTTATTAGCTATATTTTTCTTATCTAATGATGTCATTGATGAAAGTCCCACTAATGAAGCATGGATGTTTTTTTTTTCACTCCGTCCTTGAAGCAGCATCATTCATATAGAAGTTTTGCATTACAGTATCTCATTTTAAAGCAACTGCCAGAATGACAGAGAGAAGGAAAGCTGCCAAATGACAAGTTAAAAGGTATATACAAAGTATAGGAGCAGAAAAAAGTGGAATAAATTAGTTAAACAGTTCTATTTCCAGCCTCCACTATAGCAAAGGCACTGTCTTGATGTGATATTGGAGCAGCTGCATGGATAAAGTGTGTAATCAGGTTTTATTACCTTTGCAGTTGGAATAAACTAAAAAAAAAGTGAAATCAGGCTTATTATACTCTCCTACTAGTGTAGAGATATATTAGAGAATAATCCTAGATAACTGTTTGAATTGTGCCAGACGCTTGATTCTTTTGGCGGTTTTAGTCTTAATGAAAATAGAATATGTATGAAAGGATATACAGACAATAGATTTCATAAATTTGACATCTGCGGAATCTGTAAAACGTAATATGTATGGGTTATTTCATTCTTTTTACTGGGTTGTAAGAGCTAAATGTGACATAATGATGTTTTACAAAGACAATCTCTACTGGGTTGTAAACAGCAATTATAAAGTTCTGTTTTGCACAAAGGTTTTTCTGGATAATATATCGCTAGAAATGTTCACCGTGTGTATCCGTATGTTGCATCATTACTCCCACTTCGTTTATAACGAATGCATCAGCAATGAAAATGTGCGGTCATAATATCATAATGATAATATCTTTATGGCTTTATAGAGGTTGGAGCTCCATGCCCCCTCCTTCTTTTCACGAGGGAGTTAATTTGCATACTTTTTTCCCATGGAACATTGCCTATAAGTCTCCATACATTAGCTGGATCTCATCAGTAAGAACCGGTGCTCTACTAATGTATTAAAGAGAATCTGTCACCAGTAGAAATAAGAAAATCTATTTGCAGATTTGGAGATTTTTTACAAATCTTCATATTTTTTAGGCACCGAATCAAACCTGAATCTTTTCTAGTTCGATTCAGACGAATCTCGTAAAATGGCGCGCATAGCATAGGCAATCAATAATGTCCTATCACCACTAGTCAGGAGGTAAATGCAGTCAGTTGTGGCCAAGCAATAAGCTGCTCAATACAGCATTTAGAAAATACTGTGTCAATTCAGATTATCTAGTGTTTTGCTTGGGAACTCTGTCACCAGTTTATGCTGCCTAGTTTGTGAGGTCCTTAGCAAATATATTTTGTTTAAACATATGTGTGCCCACCCACCATGGCAAGGTGACCTCAGTCCAGGTGGGAACCTACTCTATTTAAAGAGTCTCTGTGACCAGATCACCAATATTAAACCAAGCACATAGCCTGGTAGGGGTGATCCTGCAGTTTAAAATGGTACCTTCCTCCTCACTGTCAGCACTATGATTGTTGATAAAATCATACTTTTACTTTGCTGGAAAGCAATTTTGAGCACCAGGAGGCAGGCTTTTTCAGTACAGGCACTGCTATGCAACACCTACCAACAACTAAACACACTGCCTCGCCTTTATTGACAGTGGTAGAGTATGACTTTGACTGGGCTAGTGCTGTCAAGTTTTGAACTTAATACACTTTTATCAAAACCGTCTTTAAAAACACTTTAACTTGAGTTATGGACTTACACAACTTATATGAAGAACATGAAACTACCTCTCTTTCAGATCCATTGAATGGTTTAATAATCCCAGTGGACTCAATCTTGGAAGATGGGACAATGGCATTTTTAAGCAATACTTCTATTCTTCCCAAGCTACACTTTTTACAGTACTCGAAACTTCAAAAAGCAACCTGGGCCACCTTTCAAGGGGCCTCTAATCACCATCAAATTGGCTCAATCTTTATCAATTCCTCTTCGCACAGAACACTCCACTAAAAAATTTTTTATCTCCCTTAGGAAATCTCTCCGATAGATGTCACTCTTTCTAACCTCAAAGTTAAACAACTCTATAAGAACTCACATTTCTCCTCCTCTTGCATCGAAGTCCATGAAAATTCTTTTAAGATTTTATGTTATGCCAGTGAAAACCCATAAGTGGTACCCATCTATACCTGATATCTGGTTGATGCAAAACAAAACAACTATGGGTGCGCACACTCAATCAGGAATGGAGTGGAGTACAGCAGGACATGTGTGTACTAATTAATTTATTCACATAGGATACATAAAATGCAAATACATAAAAACAAATAAAAATGTTGAACATCGACCACTATCTAGTATTGCATATAATCCTAAGTAAAAATAGAGCCAGTTCGCTTCCAAAGGGGCTGGTAAATCAGTCCAAAATAGCTCCCAAAGGGTTAATCCAAAACAAACAAATGCAGTGTTGAACTGGTTGAGTGGTTAGAATAGGAGCAACACACTATCCACTCCTTTGAGGTAATAAATTACTTGCCTCCATTTGAGAAACTTCTGTTTCAGGTAATAGATCTTATCGGAGTCTCTCCTCCAGACCTCGTGTCTCCCGGCGTTTTCCGTGCTCCCAGTCGCAGAGCGGTCCGGCGTGTGATGTCGGTAAACACGTGGGTAGCTCCGGTCACGTGTAGAAGTCAGATGACCCCTTAGAAAGGTCCTGAAAGGTCCTTGAAGGTTCTCCTTATTGTGGAAGCTGTCTCGTCAGTGGGATATTGTTAGAAAAAGTTCACCTGTTCCTGGGACAACGTTAGCGTAGGGTCCGGACCCTGAAAACAACTGGTGTAATGTCCCTTAATTCCTAGACGCGTTTCGGAGCCCTGGCTCCTTCATCAGTAGGTGTAATTCTCATTAATCCTATCCCACCTTTTATATGGTGTGTTAACCAATCCCGAAACAGCATGGGAACCATTTGGTTACAATACAAATCTGGACTGGATTCAATAAAAATTGGAATACTCTATCACTATGGCATTTTGTGCTTTATCTGGTAGCGGTGTGCAGTTGCAATCTATGTATTTTCCTTTGACATGTATTTAGCCATAGCAACCAGCACCTGCACTCTGGGATGTGCTGACTGAAATTTCTCTTTTTTTCTTTGCAAGTTTGTACTGGAGGTGTGGCTACTCTATTTGGTCATGCACTCCTGACCAGCCCATTTGGCCCACAGGTTGTTTTTAATCAGTGCAACTATAAAGCCGAGTGATTCGGCATGCATACTAGTGTCTGCACTCCTGAACTAGGGGAGGCCTTTGAAGCACAAGAAATGGCAAAAGGCAAAGTGAACACTACATGCATGTGGAACAAAAAACCCCCTGATTATATGGAAGCCAAGTCTGGCACGTAACAGGTAGGATATAATGTTAGGTTCCCATTCTGCAGAGAACACCTTGACGATTTCGGTGAATGGGCTCAGATAATTTTGTACAAAATATATTTGCCAAGAGTCTCTGATTTATCAAACAAGCATAGCATGAGCTTTGGAATACTCTATCACTATGGCATTGTGTGCTTTATCTGGTAGTGGTGTGCAGTTGCAATCTATGTATTTTCCTTTGGATTCAATAATAATTCTCGGAGTTATATGCGTTTTTTTATACAGTTCCTCTGCGTTTTTTCATATTTCACTTATTTAAAAATATTTTGATAATAAATATCACATCTAATACAACTAAAAATGTAAAAAATAAAAAATATATATAAAAACATTAACAGAATGTCAGAAGTCACAAAAATGGAGTCACAAACATAAATCATGGAAATAAGTCATGGAAATAAATCTTGAAAATAGATCTGATAATCCGGGTTATGTGGGGGATCTTGGGAAAAGGGGAAGAACCCACACTGAAACATAACAATACCAGCATGGGTTCCCCATCCTCCCAAGACACCACACTAAAGAAACCCAAAAATTTCCATATCTGCATTCAATCCCGATGGGACAAGTGTGTCAAACTCGAATATTCGCTTTGATTCTGATCAGGACATGTTGCAGACATGGTTGCCCCCTCTCCAGTGAGGCTTCACTGTCTCAATTGCAGTAAAAAAACAGATGACTAGGATCTTTATTATGGACACTTTTAAAGTGTCTAGATACTGTATGTGTTTCTACTCCATTTTTAATATTCCTAATATGCTCTGAAATTCTCTTCTTCAGAGAACGCTTGGTCCTACCAATATATTGTTTTCTACAAGTGCACTGCATCAAATATATTACATTAAGAGAACTACAAGTCAGAAACTCTCGTATTTGCCATTTATATCCATTTTTTGTAGAAGACACCCATTCTACTTTCTTGCTGCCTGATGTTATTCTACAGTTGGAACACTTCCCGCACCTGAAAAAACCTTTCAGGTCAATCTATTTGGTGATACTTATGGGCCTATTTAGTCTTCCAACTGTAGGGGCAATTTTTAGTCCTAATGATGGGGCTCTCGTGTATATAATTGATGGAACTTTAGGTAGATGAGGCCCTATCACTTTATCATCTAATAGATGGTACCAATGTGTTCTAATTATTTTTTCAACTTTTTTATACTGTGAACTAAAAGGTAATATTAGTTTAATCATCTCATCTCGATTTCCTTGCGTATTTACAAGGGCTGGATTAAAAAAAGGTAGTTCTATCCATCTTTTTGACTTCTTCTAAAGACCTTATTACTATTTGTTCTGGGTATTCTTTATCATTAAACTGTTTCCTAAGTCTATTTGCTTCTACAAAAAAGGTCTCCTCCATGGTGCAATTTCTTTTGAGACAGTGAAACTGACTCATTGGCACATTGGTCAGCCATCTAGGCAGGTGGCAGCTAGTAAATAATATATAGCTATTTCTAGCCCCATCTTTTTGGTATGTGCTGCACACACATTTATTATCCTTAGCCGTAACACACAAGTCCAAAAATTCTATTTCTTTTTTACTTATCTTAGGGGTAAATATTAAATTTCTGTTGTTCGTATTAATGTCTGTCAGGAATTGCATGAGTTTTTCGTCACTTTTATCCCATATAAATAATATGTCGTCTATGTAGCGCCGCCAGAGCACCAGGTCCACCCCAAGTCGGGGACGAATGATCTCACTTTCCCATTCCGCAAAAAAAAGATTGGCGTAACTTGGGGCGAACCTGGTGCCCATGGCGGTGCCACATATCTGAAGATAAAATCTGTCCAAATACCAAAAATAATTATGGTTAAGGATATATTGTATACTATCCGACACAAATTGGACCTGTTCCCTTTCCAAGGTATTATCTCTACTCAGGGATGTTCTAATTGATTGTACACCTTGTGTATGATCTATCACAGTATACAACGAACCTACATCCAGAGTTCCAATAATCCAATGGTCCTCAAAATGTAATTCCTCTAATATTTTTATGATTTGTGTTGTATCCTTTACATACGAAGGGGTATCTTTTACATAGGGTTGCAGGATTAGATCCACATAATGGGACAAATTGGATGATATTGAACCGATCCCAGACACTATAGGGCGGCCGGGGGGTTCGCTTTGGTTTTTGTGAACCTTGGGCAAACAGTAGAAAAATGGAATCCTCCGTTCCGTCCCTGTAATGTATTTAAATTCCTGGTCCAAAAGAATCCCCCTTTCCACTCCGCGTTTGCAGAGGTCAACTAATAACCCATAGTATTCTGTAGTCGGATCTCCTCCCAATTGTCTATATGTGGATCTATCCATTAGTTGTCTCATGCATTCCCTATTGTACATCTCCGTATCTTGTACTACCACCGCACCCCCCTTATCAGCAGGCCGTATTGTGATAGTGTCTAACTTTTGAAGTTGTTTTAATGCCTCCATTTCATCCCTGGTAAGATTATTATAAACATGGCTATTAATCTTTGAATGTTGTTTATTTTTTCTTAAATCCGTCTCTACATTCTTCATGAAAGTAAGTATCTCCTTCCCTGCTTCCTGTCTGGGATACATCTTTGATTGTAACTTGAGATCAGTATGCTGATAAATAACTGGTAAATTTATTCCCCTTTCAACTGGTTTCTTTAAATAATATTTTTTCAAGCAAAGTTTACTTATAAACTTCTCAACACCTATATAGGTGTTGAATTTGTTAATATGGGTCGTTGGTGCAAATTTCAAACCTTTATTAAGTAAACTACATTGGGAAGAAGTAAGAGTATGTTGTGGATATCTTTGGAATTGTATATGTGATTCCCTTACTTCCCTCATTGGTGATTTTTCTCTCCTCTGTGAATATTCTCGCGGACTCATATCTCTGTATCGCAAATTGTAATTGTGATTCGTTGTATGAGTTGGATGAGTGTTCCTCTTCGGTGACTGGTGTCTCTTGGAGTGATATCTGGTTGAGATGCGGTCAGGAGAGAGGTACGTACAGATGCAGCCAAGCTAAACTTGATGGTTAACGCATTAAGTAAAAAATAGCACAAAAAGGTGAACTAACTCTTTTAATATATTTCAATGGCTTTTGTCAAAAGATGGGACGTGGCAGAGTCAATTTTAGCTTGGTTACATCTGTACCTCCGTATTTGGTGGTCTTGTGAAACATTTATAGTATGGAATTCTTGCCTCAATCAACACTATCTGTTCCCTGGCAGAGAACCTTTACTGATTACAATTTTCCTAAATCTATCCTTAAATCCTTCTGACACACTCCAATACACCCTCATTTCCTTACTACTGTCAGGAGCAAAACTTCCTCTCTGGAGATCAACCTAGTGCCCTACCATATCCCAGTGGATGATAAAAAAAAATAGGCCAGTTAAATCATATACTGTAGAAGAACTCACCACATTCTCAAATCACACTTTCCACAAATTTCAGACAATATGGGCACCTTGGTAATCATTTAGGGTGACGACACCTCACAACATTGTCATTGTTAACATCCTTTATAAAAAAAAAAAACAGGGTTTGCTCAGAAAACAAATTTCTTCTAGAGATTAGCCTATCCTCAGTACTTTCCCTATCATCACTTCTTCCCCTTACATAGTTTATGTGAGATTGTTAAAACCACTTTTGCTCAAATGTCCCAGCCCCCTAGTACACAGTAGCGAGGACCTGCCAGCCAATGTTCCATTCTTGCAGGCAGATCAGGCCACCAGAACTGCTCTGTCCCTCCATGCAGACTGTGGGCTGCTTGCCAACAAGACCTCTCCTCTCCTCTCCCCAGCTGTCAATATTACAGAAACTACTCCAGGAGCACGTGGCCTTGTGGTTTCCCTGCAATGAAATTCACCTGCCTGCATAGGGGTTGAAGGGTTAAAGCCAAGAGTCTGTCAGGATAATTACTTTAGGAGTAGCCCAAAGTCAAATCTGTTCTGCCGCTTCCCGACTGCTGTGCTATACTGCTTCCAGCTACTGACTGAAGTCTGACTGGTGCTGCAAGATGGGAATTCTGCAGTGGAAGTGGTGGAGGAGGTGGAGGAAGAGAAGGAGGGGTTGCAGCCGCTACTATAAGTGGTGTCGGAAATCCGGATGGAAGTAGGGCCTGCAATCCTTGGCGTGGGTAACACCTGTGCCATCCCAGGGTACGACTCGCTCCCAGCCTCTACAACGTTCACTCAGTGTGCCGTCAGGGAAATGTAGCGTCCCTGGCTACAAGTGCTTGTCCATGTTTCAGTTGTTAAGTGGACCATGCCAGTAACTGCGTTGGTCAGGGCACGGGTTATGTTTCGGGACACAAGCTGGTGTAAGGCGGGGACGCATCGGAAAAAATAGTGGCAGCTGGGGACTGCGTAACGAGGGACAGCCACTGCCATCAGACTGCGAAAATCCTCAGTGTCCACCAGCCTTAACGGCAACATTTCTAGGGCCAGCAATTTGGAAAGTTGTGCGTTTAGTGCTATGGCCTGTGGGTGGGTGGCAGGGTATTTGCGCTTGCGTTCAAATGCCTAGGGTAAGGACATTTGAACACTGCGCTGGGACACTGAAGTGGATGTGCTTGCTGATGGTTCTTGCGAAGGTCCAGGTGCAGGGCGGGATGCATCTGGGCCTGCGTCATGGACAGCAAGTAACAGAGGGGAAGAGGAAGCAGTGGTGTGACCTGCAGACACAGATCGTGGACCCAGGGGTTCAGCCCACCTATTAGGGTGCTTTGTTGCTATGTGGTGGATCATGCTGGTGGTGGTCAGGTTGCTGGTGTTTACGCCCCTGCTCATCTTGGTACGGCACAGGTTGCAAATTACAATACGTTTATCGTCAGCACTTTCCTCAAAAAACCGCCAGACTGAGGAACACATAACCCTTGGCAAGGGAGATTGCCGCAAGGGGCTGCTCCGGGGAACAGTTGCGGGCCTGGTTGGCTTGGCCTGCCTTCTCCCTTTTGCCGCCCCACTGCCTCTTCCAGCCTGGTGCGGTGCTACGGATCCCTCCCCCTCTGTACTGCTGTCCTCGCTCGGCTTGCCACCTTCCCAGGTTGGGTCAGCGATTTCATCGTCCACCACCTCCTCTTCCACTTCCTCACTCTGGTCCTCCTCCTGACATGGTGACCTAACAAGAACCTGACTTAACTGCATCTCATCCTCACCATCAACCTCTTGAGGCACTAGTTGCCCTTGACTTATTGGCAACTGTGTCTCATCATCATCATGCACCTCGTGAGATGCTACTTGCCGTTCCCCACTGTCATCTTCTTCAGATGGTGGATGCTCATGTGTTTGGGAATCAGGGCACAATATCTCCTCATGTCCCACTTCAAGCGGTCTTGGCGAGAGGCCCAAATCAAGGAACGGCAATGAAAAAAAGCTCCTCGGAATATCCGAGTGTGGGATCACTTGTTTGCCCAGACTCTGCATGGTGGGAGGAAGGAGGATCAGGGTGAGGATTTGGTTGACCAGACTCTTGGCTACTGAGACTGGACTTTGTGGAAGAGAGGGTGGTGCTTAACCGACTGGAAGCATTATCAGCTGAAATCCAACCGACTACCTGCTCGCACTGCTGCGGCGACAAGAGTTGTGTTTTGCACTGCCCTGCAAACTGTGACATGAAGCTAGGAGTTTTGGATGACTTTGTTTCTTGGGCTCTGTCAGCAGGCACAGTTTCACCGTGCCCAGAGCCATGACCATCAGCAGCACGCCCACTTCCCCGTCCCTTACTGCTCGTCTTGCGCATATTAAATAGTATATATGCAACTTTGTCACAAGTACAGTAGTGCAGATTTTTATTAAGTGTATGATCAGAAAAATTTCACCGAATGTCAAGTATTTAGAATTTGCAAACGTTATACAGCAGACGCAGATGAGGTACTGTGGCCTTTATTATCGGCAGAAAAAATAGCAACGGATGTCAGGTATATAGACTAGAGAAACGTTATAATGCACACGCTGTGCAGGTGGTGTTAGCGTCAGGAAAACTTGCGCTCTTTTTGCCCCAAAAGAAAAAAATTAATTGCAGCCAGATATAACAATAGACTTTTGTGTCTTTTTAACAGAACAACTAGCCCTGCCTAGCCATATCCTATCCCTACATTATCTGTGCCACCTTGCGCAAACATTATAAAGCAGACGCAGATGAGGCACTGTCGGCTTGATTAGCGGCAGAAAAAATAGCAACGGATGTCAGGTATATAGACTACAGAAACGTAATAATGCACACGCTGTGCAGGTGGTGTTAGCATCAGGCAAACTTGCGTTCTTTTTGCCCCAAAAGAAAAAAATAAATTGCAGCCAAATATAACAATAGACTTTTGTGTCTTTTTAACAGAACAACTAGCCCTGCCTAGCCAAATCATATCCCTACACTATCTGTGCCTCCTTGCGCAAACGTTATACAGCAGACGCAGATGAGGTACTGTCGGCTTGGTTAGTGGCAGAAAAAATGACAATTGATGTCAGGTATATAGGATACAGAAAGGATTAGAATTATTATTTTTTTACCCCCAAAAAAATAATAAATATATTGTAGCCAGATAACACAATAGCCCTTAAAAGGGCTTTTGGGTCTTTTCCACAGAAATACTAGCCCTGTCTAGCCAATTTCACTCCCTACACTATCTGTCCCTCCTTGCAGCAGCTCTCCCTGACTCGGTCTGAGCCGGTTACATGTCACCGGGTGCTATGTAGCACCGGATGACACATTCCCGGCCAGCCAATCACTGTAATGCCAGAAGCCAACATGATTGTCTGTGTAGCAGCCAAGAAACGTGCGGGGTGGGGACTCAAGTATGCTCGCTCATCACTAATATGTACAATATATAAAGCTGAGTGTATGTGTGTGTGCGTGTGTATGTCCGCTAAAGGAATCCGCACCGCTACAGCTACAATCACAAAATTTGGCACACATGTACATCAGGTGTCCGGGAAGGTTTTAGAACAGTTTTCAACTCTCCAGGACGTACCGTTCCTGAGATATTCCCAAAAAATGCATTAGCCAATAGTAGCCTGGTCACATGACCCTTATCAGCCAATAGAAGCTCACAGGCACACATCAGGCTTCTATGACAACCTAGCCAGTTCACTGCTTTAGGTCTGCATTAAAGAGGCAGAGCACTGTGGATGACAATGGTAAATGGGTATTCCCGGTTACCATAACTATAACTTATGTTTTAGACTAACTCATCATCAATCATTACCTCATATAATGTAAATTTTACATATTTACTGTTCAGTAGTAATAAAAGATGTTTTCTTCCAATGCTACCCACCTTCCTCCTAAATTACTATGGCATCGACCTGTAATTCCAGCCACCGTCAATAGAAGGATTTAAAAGCACCACCCCCAGATCCCACTAAGTCACGCCCCTGACTCAGTCAGGCCATGCCCCTTCCATGCTGCATTTGACCGGGATTAAAAATATTGGTAAAAATCACCTTCAGTCAGCTGCAGGGGTGGGGGGAGGGTGACTTTCTCCGTGCAGCTCATTGCTCAGACTGCACAGTGCTGCTGCTGAGAGTGCTGCTGCTGTGTCCATCCAGGCCCTGCGCATGACAGAGGACAGAGAGTCTGAAAGCCAGACCGTCCATCCTAAAACAAGACCTCTGGCCACCCTAGGGGCAGGCTGATGTTAGGGTGGCCAGATGTCCGGCTTTAGGCTGGACAGTCCAGCTTTCTGGCTACCTGTTCTTCGTCCGACGCAGTGCCTGGACAGACACAGGGATGTCCACCCTTTCAGTAGCTCACACTCAGACAGCTTCTCCTCCATGTCTTCATGGAGCCGGGGGGGCGTGGCCTCATGTTTAGTGATGTGTCTTCATGGGAACTGGGGGCGCTGTTTCACTTTCGGTGAGGTCTGGCTTTCTGGGGTGAAGACAGTGGCCACTCTAGCTGCTGTGGAGGTCACAGTTAAAGGGGCGGGCTTCTGTAGAGGTCAGTGTTAAAGGGGCGGGCAGCTGTAGAGGTCACTGTTAAGGGGACGGGCCGCTGTAGAGGTCACTGTTAAAGGCACGGGCCGCTGTAGAGGTCACTGTTAAAGGGGCGGGCCGCTGTAGAGGTCTCTGTTAAAGGGGCGGGTCACTGTAGAGGTCACTGTTAAAGGGGCGGGTCGCTGTAGAGGTCAATGTTAAAGGGGCTGGCCGCTTTAGAGGTCACTGTTAAAGGGGCAGGCACTGTAGAGGTCACTCTCGATATCTTTTAACGACACACAAACAGTAAAATAAATAAATTAAATATACCTGGGCGAAGCCGGGTCCTTCAGCTAGTATATATATATGTATGTATTTTTGGTTAGTTTGGTGACCCATTATAACTAGAGATGAGCGAGCACTAAAATGCTCGGGTGCTCGTTATTCGAGTCGAACTTTTCCCGATGCTCGGGTGCTCGTTTCGAATAACGAACCCCATTGAAGTCAATGGGAGACTCGAGCATTTTTGCAGGGGACCAAGGCTCTGCCTAGGGAAGGCTGGGTGAAAACCTGGAAACTTCAGAAAATGATGGAAACACCACGGAAATGGACAGGAAACAGCAGGGGCAGCATGCATGGATGCCTCTGAGGCTGCCTAATCCCACCATTACCCCAAATTCTCAGGCAACAGCCTGGTGGTTACCCTCATGGCAATTGTGCTCACCCAGACCAAGAAAGGCGAGGCAAATACCCATCACATGTTAGGGAAGCACCCAACTAGGTGCAACGAAGGTCCATCACCGCCTGCAGGTGACACCACTGCTCATGCTGGCACTGCAGCTGACATCAAGTTTAGTATCTGTTCTTGCTGTGGCTGTTGGTGGTAAAGTGGTGAGCATAGCTACTTCCCAAGCAGTTGACCCGGGTTTGATTCCTGTCTATCGCAGGAGGCAATTAATAGAAGATCTAAAAAAAAAATCAGTACAATATCTAATACGTCCCCTACCCGGGTAAATTGTTTGGAGAGAGGGCCTGTAGGTGGGGGGGAGGAGGTTTCGCTGGAAGAGCCAGAGGAGTGCCCCCTGGGCTAGCGTGTGTGGTGGTGACAACAGCCGGAATGGATTTGGAAAAACTGTTGCTTCAACCGGTATGGTATCGATTCTTCTCAGTTTAATACCGTATACGTCCCCTATCTTGGGACCTTATATTTCATGGAATTTTCGACCACGGAAAATGGAAAAAAAGCTTGCTCTGGCCAGGGGAGTGTCTTTCCCACTGCAGCTAAGGGGACGTTTCCATGCTCTGCCTATCAAAGGTCAGGAGGCAATTAAAAGAAGAAAAACAAAAAACATCAGTACAATATCTAATACGTCCCCTATCCGGGTAAATTGTTTGGAGAGAGGGCCTGTAGGTGGGGGGCAGGAGGTTTTTCTGGAAGAGCCAGAGGAGTGCCCCCTGGGCTAGCATGTGTGGTGGTGATAACAGCCGGATGTATTTAGAATGACGATGCAGGACCCCAACTTAAAAATTTAGCATCAACCGGTACAGTCGTAAATTATGAGATTGATCAAGTGTGGTATGTCTTCTATGTATACTACTCAGTTTAAAACCGTATATGGCAGCTATCCGGAAAAATGGTTTGGAGAGAGAGAAAGATAGGACAAAGACGTAAATTGTTTGGAGAGAGGGCCTGTAGGTGGGGGGGCAGGCTGGAGGGAAGGAGGTTGAGCTGGAAGAGCCAGAGGAGTACCCTCTGAGCTACCGTGTGTGGTGGTGACAACAGCCGGATGGTTCGTCACTTTGATGGCGAGCTGTACCGCTCTCTCCACAATGGTCTTTAGGTCCTTAGATGGAGACGTTGTGGGCGATTTCAGCACAGAAGGACTTGTTGCTCATCAACAGAACCTCGAGCTCCTTGACATTGTGGACCAGGAATTTGCGGCAGCATGTGTTTGGTCTTCTACTTGCTACCGTATCCAATGTTGGGCAATATAGACACGCAGGTAATATTATTTTTCAAACCTATCCCAAAAATAAAAATTTACGCAGTTTGCGCAAATAAAACTGGAAACTGGAATTGGAGAGAGGGCCTGTAGGTGGACCTCCGGAAAAATTGTTTGGAGATAGGGCTTGTAGGTGGACCTACGGAAAAATTGTTTGGAGAGAGGGCCTGTAGGTGGACCTCCGGAAAAATTGTTTGGACAGAGGGCCTGTAGGTGGACCTCCGAAAAAATTGTTTGGAGAGAGGGCCTGTAGGTGGACGTCCAGAAAAATTGTTTGGAGAGAGGGCCTGTAGGTGGACCTCCAGAAAAATTGTTTGGACAGAGGGCCTGTAGGTGGACCTCCGGAAAAATTGTTTGGACAGAGGGCCTGTAGGTGGACCTCCGGAAAAATTGTTTGGACAGAGGGCCTGTAGGTGGCCCTCCTGAAAAATTGTGGTAAAAGAGTGCCAGTTGGACCTCTGAAAAATGGCATTTTTTTGGTCAGCGTTAGGCAAAGACGATATGGAGGAGGAGGAGGAGGAGTAGAGAAGAGGAATCGGATACATAAGTTATTTAAATCTTTAGCTGCTTTCCCCCAGAGGAGATTTGAATTCCGGTGAAATCCAGGCTTTGTTCATTTTAATAAGCGTCAGCGCAGTCAGTTGACAGGCGTGTACGCTTATCAGTGATGACGCCACCAGCTGTACTGAATACCCGCTCTGACAGCACGCTAGCGGCAGGGCAGGCCAGCACCTCCAAGGCGTACAGCACCAGTTCAGGCTACATGTCCAGCTTTGAAACCCAGTAGTTGTATGGAGCAGAGTGATCTCTACGGACGTTGGTATGGTCAGCTAGGTACTCCCTCACCATCTTTCTGTACAGCTCCCCCCTACTCTGCCTAGACTGGGGACAGGTGACAGTGTCTTGCTGGGGTGACATAAAAGTGGCAAAGGCCTTGGAGAGTGTTCCCCTGCCAGTGCTGGACAAGCTGCCTGCTCGCCTCCTCTCCCCCGCTACTTGGCCCACAGAACCATGCCCTCTGCCGCTAGCGGCGTCAGATGGGAAGAATTGTTTCAGCTTGTGCACCAGGGCCTGTTGATATCTATTCACTCTCATACTCCTTTCCTCTGCAGGGATGAGAGTGGAAAAGTTCTGCTTGTACCGTGGGTCCAGGAGAGTGAACACCCAGTAATCGGTGTTTGAAAAAATTCTTCTAACGTGAGGGGGACGGGATAGGCAGCCTAACATGAAGTCTGCCATGTGCGCCAGAGTCCCAACACGCAAGAATTCCCTCTCCTCACTGGCCTGACTCTCCATTTCCTCCTCCTCCTCCTCCAAGTCCTCCTCTTCAGCCCATACACGCTCAAGAGTTAAGGACTGAGCACTGGTACCCTCTACTGTCTCGCCGACATTCTCCTCCTCTTCCTCCTCATCCTCATCCCCCTCCTCCGATACGCGCTGAGAAACAGACCGGAGGGTGCTCTTGCTATCAAGCGACGTATCTTCCTCCACCGTCTCTTGTGACAAGCGCAAAGCATCCGACTTGATGCTGAGCAGTGAGTTTTTCAACAGGCGTGGTGAGGCTGATAATGGCGGCATCGCCGCTGACCATCTGTGTTGACTCCTCAAAGTTGCTCAACACCTGGCAGATATCAGACATCTACGTTCACTCCTCATTGTAGACTTGAGGAATCTGACTGACCTGACTACCAGTTCTGGTGGAAGTTGACATCTGGCAGTCTACAATCTCTCTGCGCTGCTGGTAAACTCTGGATAACATGTTTAATGTGGAATTCCATCTCGTGGGCACGTCGCACAACAGTCGGTGAGCGGGCAGTTGTAGGCGGCGCTGCGCTGCCCTGAGAGTGGCAGCATCTGTGGTCGACTTGCGGAAATGCGCACAGATGCGGCGCACCTTGGTGAGCAAATCAGACAGATTGGGGTATGTCTTGAGAAACCGCTGAACTATGAGATTGAACACGTGGGCCAGGCATGGCACATGTGTCAGTCTGCCGAGTTGCAGAGCCGCCACCAGGTTACGCCCGTTGTCACACACAACCATGCCTGGCTTGAGGTTCAGCGGTGCCAGCCACACATCGGTCTGCGCCGTGATGCTCTGTAACAGCTCTTGGGCGGTGTGCCTTTTGTCACCTAAGCTCAGCAGTTTGAGCACCGCCTGCTGGCGCTTACCCACGGCACTGCTGCTGCGCCTAGAGCTACCGACTGAAGGCGCCGTGCCCACGGATGGTAATTCGGTGGAGGAGGAGGAGAGGTCGGAGGAGGAGGAGGCATAGTACGTCTGAGAGACCGTGACCGAGGTAGGCCCCGCAATCCTCGGTGTGGGCAGTACATGAGCGGCCCCAGGGTCATTCTCGGTCCCAGCCTCCACCAAGTTAACCCAATGTGCTGTCAGTGAGATATAGTGTCCCTGCCCGGCAGCACTTGTCCACGTGTCCGTGGTTAGGTGGACCTTATCAGAAACAGCGTTGGTCAGGGCACGGATCATGTTCTGTGACACTTGCTGGTGTAGGGCTGGGACGGCACATCGGGAAAAATAGTGGCGGCTGGGGACCGAATACCGAGGGGCAGCCACCGCCATGAGATTGCGAAAGGCCTCGGTCTCTACCAGCCTATAGGGCAGCATCTCCAGGCTAAGCAATTTGGAGATGTGGACGTTGAGGGCTTGGGCATGTGGGTGGGTGGAACTGTATTTCCTCTTGCGCTCCTGCGTCTGCTGTAAAGACAGCTGAACGCTGCGCTGGGACACGTTGGTGGACACTGTGGAGGATCGTGGAGGTGAAGGTGTGGTTTTCCGGCGGGAGGCGCTCGTGCCGGGGACCTGGGCAGGGGGTTGACTAGCAGAAGCAGCGAGTGATGCAGGGGGTTGACTAGCAGAGGCAGCGAGTGACACAGGGGAAGGAGCAGTGGTGTGACCCGCAGGAGGTGGTGAACGGCCTTGGTTCCATTGAGTGGGGTGTTTAGCACTCATAAGCCTGCGCATGCTGGTGGTGGTTAGGCTAGTAGTGGTGGCACCCCTGCTGATCCTGGTGTGGCACAGGTTGCACACCACAGTCCGTTGGTCATCCTGACTTTCTTTAAAGAACCTCCAGACTTGCGAACATCTAGGCCTCGCCATGGGAGCTTCACTACGTGAAACAGTTGCTGATGATGCACCAGCTCTGGCCCTGCTTCTCCCTCTGGCCACACCACTGCCTCTTCCAACCTGTTCTGGTGCAGCACTCGCCTCCGCCTCAGAAGCACTGTCTTCACTCGGCATATCAACCCAGCTTGGGTCAGTCACCTCGTCATCCTCCGATTCCTCAGTCTGCTCCTCCCTCGGAATTCCTCCCCTAACAACTTCACCACTGTCTGACAACCGTGTCTCCTCATCGTCTGACACCTCTTTACAAACTTCTTCCACTAACTCAACATTGTCATCATGATCATCATCATCATCACCCACAGACTGTGACAGTTGGAAAATTTGGGCATCGGGAACGAGGTCAGCAGCAACGTGAGAAGTGGTTTGTGACTCTGGGAAGGGTCCAGAAAACAGTTCCTGAGAGTATGCCGGATCGCATTCCAAATTTTCCTGGGAGGGGGCAGACTGGGGGATAGGAGGTTGAGGTGGAGGAGCCAGAGGAGTGCTCCCTTGGGTAACGTGGGTGGACTGCGTGGAAGACTGACTGGTGGACAAATTACTTGAAGCATTGTCCGCAATCCACGAGATCAGCTGTTCGCACTGTTGTGGTTTCAACATTCCTCTACCACGTGTCCCTGTAAGTTGAGACATGAAGCTAGGGAGTGTAGCTCTGCGGCATTCCACAGCTCCCTCATCAGCAGGTACTGTCTCACCCTGCCCAGGACCACGGCCTCTGCCCCCTGCAGTAATTGAATGCCCATGCCCATGCCCTCGTCCTCGACCCTTAGCCCTGGGGTTCAACATTTTCTGTATATAAGTGTATGATATAAAAAATAAAAATAAACGGGCCTGGTGTACTGAAACCCACAAACTTGTTCAGTCTGGTTTAATTAAGTGACGTACAGAAAGTGTCACCTGGACAGAATATACGGATTGGAGTGAGTGTGCTGAACTGTGACACACAGAAAGGTTACACGCAACTGTGTGAAATGGATTTGTATCACTGAGCTAAAACAACAAAAAAACTAATTTTTTTTTAGATTTTTTTAAAATCTTTTTTGTTTTGTTTTGTTTTTTTTGGAATGTGACGTGCAGAAACTATCGTAGAGCTGACTGACACCCTACTGACGGTGGCTATTTAGACTGCGACCCAGACAAATGTCGCACAGAGATTTTTAGGATCAATCTATATACGTGACAGGTAGCAAATGACTTGGTTGTATTCTGTGACGTACAGAAAGTGTCACCTGGACAGAATATACGGATTGGAGCGAGTGTGCTGAACTGTGACACACAGAAAGGTTACACGCAACTGTGTGAAATGGATTTGTATCACTGAGCTAAAACTACAAAAAAACGAATTTTTTTTATATGTTTTTTTTAATATTTTTTTTGTAGTTTTGTTTTTTTGGGAACGTGACGTGCAGAAACTATCGTAGAGCTTACTGACAACCTACTGACGGTGGCTATTTAGACTGCGACCCAGACAAATGTCGCACAGAGATTTTTAGGATCAATCTATATACGTGACAGGTAGCAAATGACTTGGTTGTATTCTGTGACGTACAGAAAGTGTCACCTGGACAGAATATACGGATTGGAGCGAGTGTGCTGAACTGTGACACACAGAAAGGTTACACGCAACTGTGTGAAATGGATTTGTATCACTGAGCTAAAACAACAAAAAAACTAATTTTTTTTTTATATGTTTTTTTTAGTTTAGTTTTTTTTGGAACGTGACATGCAGAAACTATCGTAGAACTGACTGACACCCTACTGACGGTGGCTATTTGGACTGCGACCCAGACAAATGTCGCACAGAGATTTTTAGGATCAATCTATATACAGTACGTGACAGGTAGCAAATGACTTGGTTGTATTCTGTGACGTACAGAAAGTGTCACCTGGACAGAATATACGGATTGGAGCGAGTGTGCTGAACTGTGACACACAGAAAGGTTACACGCAACTGTGTGAAATGGATTTGTATCACTGAGCTAAAACAACAAAAAAAAAACTATTTTTTTTTTATATATTTTTTTTTTTAGTTTAGTTTTTTTTGGAACGTGACGTGCAGAAACTATCGTAGACCTGACTGACACCCTACTGATGGTGGCTATTTAGACTGCGACCCAGACAAATGTCGCACAGAGATTTTTAGGATCAATCTATATACGTGACAGGTAGCAAATGACTTGGTTGTATTCTGTGACGTACAGAAATTGTCACCTGGACAGAATATACGGATTGGAGCGAGTGTGCTGAACTGTGACACACAGAAAGGTTACACGCAACTGTGTGAAATGGGTTTGTATCACTGAGCTAAAACAACAAAAAAACTATTTTTTTAATATTTTTTTATATTTTTTTGTAATTTTTTTTTTTTTGGGAACATGACGTGCAGAAACTATCGTAGAGCTGACTGACAACCTACTGACGGTGGCTATTTAGACTGCGACCCAGACAAATGTCGCACAGAGATTTTTAGGATCAATCTATATACGTGACAGGTAGCAAATGACTTGGTTGTATTCTGTGACGTACAGAAAGTGTCACCTGGACAGAATATACGGATTGGAGCGAGTGTACTGAACTGTGACACACAGAAAGGTTTCACTCAGCTGTGTGAAATGGATTTGTATCACTGAGCTAAAACAACAAAAAAATTAATTTTTTTTGTATATTTTGTTCTGGATTTTTGTTTTTTTTGGAACATGACGTTCAGAAACTATGGTAGAGCTGACTGACACCCTACTGACGGTGGCTATTTAGACTGCGACCCAGACAAATGTCGCACAGAGATTTTTAGGATCAAGCTGTATACGTGACAGGTCGCAAATGACTTGGTTGTATTCTGTGACGTACAGAAAGTGTCACCTGGACAGAAAATAGTGAGTGTACTGAACTGTGACACACAGAATGGTTCCACACTGCTGTATGCAATGGATTTGTATCACTGAGATATAACATAAAAAAAGGGGGTTATATATGGCGATAGCTGCACTACTAGTGCCTGCCAGCCAGCCAAGCCAGGAGACAAAAAAAAATGTCTTCTAGCCCTTAGAAGGGCTGTTGGGTTCTTTGTGGGTGATTCCTGCCTAACAGAGAACTAAATGCAGGCCCTAACACTCTCCCTGAAAGGCAGCAGCTCTATCCCTAACGACATCCAGACGGCATCTGAGCCGAGCACCGCAGCCAGTCACTAGTATATTCCAGGGTCACCTGATCAGGCCAGCCAACCCCTGCTATCGACATGTAAGGGCCCCACGTGATGCTGGGTGTACCGTAGAGTCTCCTGGCTTGTGATTGGCTGTGTTTATAGGCGCCAAAAAAGCATGATGCGGAAGTTGCCATTTCCTCGAGCATGGCGAGATACTCGTCCGAGCAGCGAGCACTTACGAGTACCCTAATACTCGAACGAGCACCAAGCTCGGACGAGTATGCGCGCTCATCTCTAATTATAACAAATCTGATTGTGATCACAGTATTTATAGCATACTGTAAAAAACCTATTTTTGTATTTCTATACAGTTTTCTTATATAATTGTACATCATGTTGGGGAAAATGGTGCAGGCCATATTCATTTTTTATGCAGGTTTACCTCTCGGCAGCATGTCAGTCTTTCATAAATGTGCTTCCCCTTTGGGCAACAGAGAAGCTTGACATATTGCATGACCATTTTTAGAAAGGTTGTTTTGTTAATGGAAGAGAGACTGTAAGATATGGAAATATTATGAAGTGCTTCCATCTAAAAGCTGTATCTAGGAAGAAAACTAGATCAATAGTAGTATGTCCTTAACTTTTTTCTCTTGCTATGTGTGTTTGTTGAAAATACTGCATCAAACCAGTATAGTTGCTCAAAGCCCAAAATTCAGAAAATGCTTTAAAGAAAGAAGCTTCACTACAGCCCTCCCCGAATCTTTTACACTGTGATCACCGTTTAGCAATTCATTAGCTCTGGAATGTGACAATAAGAAGGAGTTCACACTATGAGAGCAATCCTCTACTTACACTATGAATGAGGAGACAAGAAAAAATCTGCATAGCAAACAACTGAGGTTTAAACAGACTTCACACAAGGATTCAGAAACACTAGGAAGTGTTACCTTTTGGCTGGTGGTACACTTTAATACAGAAACGCACCATTTTATTAAGTCATTATGATAGATTTATTATGTGGGCTAGCTTTAGAGATGTTGTACTCTAGATAAACATATTAACATCAAACTTTACTTTCTATTATTTTTATGTTTTCCTCCAGGCTCCTTAAGTTTTTAGAAATGGCTTTGTTCTTACAATTTATGTTTAACACTGAAATTTGCTTTTCTGTTTTATCACAAAAAAAAGTTTCCCGTATCCTACAACTCTGCACGCTCATTCATATCTTGAAATGGCAGCTAGCAAACTCTACAGTAATAAATTACATTTTACAAAGGAAACTTTTAATCAGACCTGAAGAGTGGCTTCAAACTGAGGTGAGTGCAATCCATCTTCAATTAGTGTAGAGTGTTGTGCAGTTCTTTCCGCGCTGATTACATTTAACCTACCAATTCAAGTTTTCTATAAAGATTGTAGTTTCGAAAAATGGATAATGAATGTTTACTGGAGATAATTTTATTTATTTTTGCAGCGTTTGTGGTTCTCACAGTTTATTCTGTTATATTCGTCATTGTGCCCTAAAGGACTTGATTTATCATTGTCTAATCCAAGGGCATTGCAGTAAAGTATATTAATGGAGCCAATTAAAATGGATAAACTGTTAAAGAACATTTCCATCCAAAATAAAAAAAAAACTCAAAATATTTGTCTTTGAGGTGTCCTCTTTTGCCAAATTGTTATAGTTGTTATTTTGTTTTTTATTCTACTAAGCTGTCAACCAGTAGTAGCCATTACAGCAGGGATGCACCACCAATGAGTCCAGGTGAGGCGATCCTCAGGCATCACCAGGTAGGGGCAAGAGGGGGGCAGCAGAAGGGCCATGGGCGATGAGCACTTTCCTTGTGGCAAAGGGGTTAGGTTAAGAAATTGGCATGGAGCGGCGCATTTCAGTTTTCGCCTCAGGCAGCAGATAGGCTAGGTGCACCCCTTCATTACAGTTTGTATTGGGTTATATACAGCTTTGTAACTCTTAAACACTCACCATTTTCATGAATCAAGCACATTTTCCTTTTTGTTAACATGGCAGAATTCATGAGCAGGTTTTCACCACACACTCATGGTCCCTCTTTCTCCATAGGCCCCAATAGAAGCTGCATGCGCTCCCTTTTTTTCTACCTGGGGTGTTAAACCAAATGACTTGTCCTTCATGGTTGGTCTGTGAAGGTTGGATGACACCATAAGTTAAAATAAGAAATCCCCAGTTTGACTCTGCCTTGACCTGTGGTCTAGTCTAAGATTCTATTAATGGGATGCAGAGGTGTCTTTTGGGGCAAATAACTTTCTAATGACCCCTTTACCAACAACCAAAAAATCCAAAATGTGCAGACTTAGGTTGTGTTTAACCCTTATCTGTATCCCAAAAGTAAGCAGGAAAATAGTTTATCAACTTTCAGACTTTCTGAAAGCCTTAGTGAAAATGTATTTAGAATTCCAAGTTCTTTACTTCCTTTGCTGTGTTTAGGTGTTTAGGCTTGAACTTTTTGACAGAAATTTTCAATTCTTGCACAAACTTAGATACCAGAAACCCTATTACTGTAAGTAATGAATAGCTGAGCACATAACAAAAATGTAATGGAGAACATATATGAGAATCGTCATCCTTTAAGGGAGAATTCTGAAAAAAGGTATTTATAAGGGATTGATATGCAGATGTATGTCAAAGGTAGCAGTCACATGACACTTGCATTACAAATAGTATATGGTAGTCTTTGTTATAGATTAGATATGTGCATTGGACCCCAGGAACTCTGAGTTATATGTATTACACAGGAGGTACAGTATGCACATGAGTAATAAAATAATTATCAGATTTAGTTAATTAAATTACAGTTTCTGATATTTGTAATTGCAATACAACTATGACTGACATCATGAACACAGCCCATACATGCCAATTATAGGAAATGTAGTATTGAGCCAAGACCATAACTGTTTCACTGTAGCCTAAAATTTGCACACCAAGGAGACGATACTTCTCATGATCGAGCTTTAAATATTCAGAATGCAAAGAAATAACCAAGTATTTTGTGAACATGTGGTAATTACACAGCTATTTATGTTGTGAAGAATGAAAAGTAATTGCACATAAAATTACTATGAAAAAATCCTGGAAATCTCTGCAGAATTTATCATGAAGTGATTACCGTGAAATTACCAAATAAACGATGTGATCGCTTTTTTTTAAAGGGCTATTGTAAAGGAGCTTCTTAGTGCAGAACACAATGGTGTTTCATAAAGCAATGGTGTTTCATGAAATTACATCACATTTAAATGAGCATTTTCTGCTATCAATGCTTATAATGCAACATGTCTGCAATTTATACAGGGACCCTGAGTACTGTCTGTGTAGACTAACTACTGTAGTACAACAGCTAATGCATGCATCTTATCCACAGATCTATCTGTTGGCATTCTTGGTACCTCAACACTAAATTTGATTTGTCAGTAATTGAACATTCATCATACGAAATGAAGCAATATATCAAAACATGCCTAAGTATGTTCTAAGCTTCATTTAATGAGGGGAGAGGGGCTCTCTGTATCCAGCATTGTGGAACGCTACCTGAATGCCCACCAGCCCCATTAACTACAGTATAAATGGGACCAGCAAAGATCCAGCTACAACCCAGCAAATATGCTGAGAATCGGCTGGACAAAAAACGTCTGGCCTTCAGGAAGCATCTGGCAATGCCAGATCCAGAGAGCTCTTTTCTGCTAGTGTGAAACTAGCCTTAGTCATAGCAATGCATTCCTTCAACCATGGAAACAGTTCAATTCTTGCTCGAACCTTGCATGTAAATGCTAAGGGCACATTTCAGCATTTTTAAAAAATGATGCTGTAATGTCGATGGCAAGCAAGTAACCAGCATTCGTTCTCTTCATACAGCTGATCGGCTGTAATTTAACTTTAGAGAGATCTGCATCTGATTGGAAAATATTTTCAACCTCTGGAAGCAAACACTGAACTTTTCTGTTGAACGAATACATGCGGAGATTAGATGAAACCATGAGTAATTGCTACACAAAGTACAGTATATTAGAAAATTTGCAGAATCATGTCTCTAACTGCTAGGGGGACATCATATGAAAATGAGCTGTTTCGAGACAAGGAGGTGGAGATCTCGAGAACTGAAGTCAAGCTTGCCACACAACACTCCCACCCTATCCATCTTGATTCTAAAAACTAAAACCAAGAAACATCATCAACAGTCCTTTCAAGATCTTGCCCCTGCACTGTTATGACCTATTCTTGCTCGCGCAGTGAATCAGGGTTCATTTGCCTTCAGTGGTGCACTGTGCATTGTAACAGCGGCTGCTGTGCGCCGCTGTACCCCTGCTTACCGCTGCCGTTCTGGGCGTTGTGTCCAGCGGTGAGCTGCTGCTTGTGGTTTCCATTCACCTCTGCAGTCCTGAGCTCTGGCTGTGTAGTGCTGTTGCACCATGATCCGCTCCAGAGTTTCCATCCAGTCCTGAATTACATCGCTCCCTCTGGGCTGGAGCTGTTAGGTCATGTGCTTGACCAGATGATCATGTTCGGTCATGTGGGTTGGTCCTCATGTGTCATGTGTCCTCATTGACCAACCCTGGACCTATTTAAGTTGCTCAGCCCTCTCCCAAGATACCTCAGTGTCAAGGTCCGGATGCTGATCCGGATTGCCTGACTTTGTACCTGTGCCCCCTGCCCTGACCCTTTGCCTGTCTGACTCCGCTTCTGCCTCATCCCTCGGTCCTGTATTGTCTCCAGGATACGACCCGGCCTGTTGACTACCGCTGTACCCTGGTACCTTCGCAGGTATCTCCTGGTCCCCCTGGACCAGCTGCCTTTTGTCCCGACCCTCCTCAGGAGGTAGCAACCTGGTGTTCCCCTCGGAAAGTCTATCCCCACCATCAGGAGTATTTGTGAAGATCGAGGGGTTTCACTTAGACAACGCCCTTAGAGGCGGTAGGGCGCGAGGCACAGTGGGTCCACACCTGCTGGTTCGTGACATGCATGTGCAATAAACCAAGCAAGTACCTATGTTTTACTGCACGTGCATCAAGAGTTGGTCACAACAGTGAATGCACAGGATCTCTGGATGGCTGCTGATGACATTCCAGTCCTCAGGGACCTAAATCAGCACCGAAGGTGTGGGATTTGGGGGTGGCAAGCTTGGCCAGTTCTCAACCTCCTTGATTCCAAACTCCATGTTTAGCTAAGTTGCAAGCGACAATTAACATGTAATTTTTGAGAACCTACTTAATAAAGGACACTTTTGCAGCCTTCACTGCAGACTCTTACTTTTTGTGTGTCAGAGATTATGTCAGGCAGCTGCCCTGATGGTTTGATGTGATGCTCTGATGGCTCAATTTAAAGGCTCAATGTGTTTCATGACAGCTCATAAACATTCAAGTTATATTCAAAAAAATGTGATAAGAATTTAGCTAGAATGAGTGTTAATGAGCTGTCAGGAGTTCAGAAATTAAGGCAAGGGTAAACATGGAGCCATCAGAAAAGCTGCCTGGTGGATTATCTGTAAAACAAAAAGTAAGATAGTCTGCAGATACCCTGAAAGTGGCAGCTGTAAAACAGAAACTGTTGATAATTTTTAATATAGAACAATTGAATAAAAATATTTTAGCAGAAATTGAGTAAAATGCAGTTATTAAATATGCTCTCGATGGAGTTTATAGATTTTAAATTACTTTCTGTTGTCTTGTTGTTTTTGCTCTGTTTTGTTTTTGGTGTTAATTATTTGCAGTGAATTACATTACATATTTACATAGTCTACCTTTGCTTCTAGGGAGCCACCATAGAAGCTTTCTGATTTAAATGCTCAAAGCAAATATTTCCCCAACATTTCTACTTCTGTTAAACAGATAAAAACAATAGACAGAATTTAATTTAAATTCTTCGTGAATTACCACAGTTATCACAATTTAATTACTTTCTGTCTGATTTCCTCAGTACTTTCTTCATCACATGTGATTATTAGGACTGAAGGTCTTAGATTCTTTTCGGTTCATATTACATGGTTTCCTCCTCCTTCTTTGTTTAGGAATGATCCACTGACTGGCTGTATAATTTAGCAGTGGAATGAAAATTAAAAAATTTGTTTGGTCAGACATTGAAGAGAACTTTTATTTTTTTTCTGTAAAATACACTTATATATACATAGGGACTATTATGGCGTTCTCCATAATTGCCATCATCAAATTCCAGCTCATTGCCAATGGCTATGAGATTTGTTACAGGCTACAAGCAAACTCTGTGTAATCTTATAATTAATGAATACTTGCTTTCATCTTTTCTCTTCTTCTTGCTAACATACATTCAGTAGGGTAAATATAGAAGTGAAGACTCTTTATTACTGGGACAGATTATCATCTTAGCCCATTTCACTGATGATGTCACTGCACCCAGCCAGTGGGATGATGATGTGGTGATGTCAGAGCATGCATTTTCTTCAATCAAGATGGCCACGATGGATGATATGAGTATATATATTTTGGGGTTTTTTTTACAGCCATTTCAGGAAAAAATTATTTGTTACCATGAAACTCAAGGAAATTCAGCTCCATTATGAATCAAATTTTTCCTGAATTTCGGTAAATTGTGAGGTTTGTAGTGTCTCATTTAAAAAAAAAAAGCCTTGAGCTGTAAATTCTCTCTTCAATTAAGCATGTTTTTGAGATCTACATGTATAGCACCTCAGCAAGATCTCTCACACATTATTTTAACAGTTCATAAGCTTTAATTAAGCACAGTGCTGAGTTTTCTCAGTGTTGTGCACAATACACAAAAAGAGCATTAACATGAAGACAAGGTTCAGAGTACAAATAATATGAGATCAATATTTATTACTGTGATTCTGCAGTTTACAGAAGCACCCCATATATGGTTCTAAACTGTTGTATGGCCACACAGTAGGGCTCAGAAAGGAGGAAGCGCCATGGTTTTTAGAAGGCAGATTGAATGTTTTTAGGTGCCATGTCACATTTGAAAAGACCCTGATGTACCCCTACAGTGGGAACCCCCACGGGACCACATTTTGGAAACTACATCCCAGGAATTTATGGAAGTGTACTGAGCACTTTGATCACACAGGAGTTTCACAGAATTTAGAAACACTTGGCTATGAAAATGAATTTCCAATAAAATGTTGAATATGCCCCAAATTTTCACATTTTCACAAGAGGTAACAGGAGTAAAAGCACCATACAATTTGTAACCCCACATGTGGTTGCAAATTGCTGTATGGACGCACTGCAGGGCTCAAAATGGAAAGAGTGCCGTATGGATATTGGAGGGCAAATTTTGCTAGAATGGTTTTCTGGTGCCATGTCAAGTTTAAAGAGTGTATGAAAGAAATCACCTTGAAGTAAACACAGCTGTGCTACTGGCATCCATTTTGTCTGCTTCATTCATATATCTTTGAATTAAGTATTCTCCATTTTTTTCTTTATGATACAATATCTGTTTGTCTGTTAACATCTACTTATGAGTCATGAAGAGCATGATTTTTACAGACTGCAAGGAAAGACAAACTGATGAAGTCAGCAATATTTCATTAAACTTAGGAAAGGTGTTTTTTGCAATACCTCGGATCATGTACTTGTACTGTATGTAATGTCTAGATGTATTTTTACACTATACAATTATACTTCTGATTAGTTACTTTAATAAATGATTCTAATTGGTTGTATTGCAATTCGTTTTTTAAGGGGAATAATTCCCTTGGTTATTGTTAATAAAAGAGTTCCATGTGATCATAAACTGCTGTTTAGGCACACTACAGGGCTCAGAAAATAAAGAGCACCATTTGACATGGACTTAACTATAGCTATGGCAGTCGTAGCACTTTCTATGGGGCATAGAGGTTGAGGGGCCCTATCAGCTGCAAGAACATTGTGCCTTTTTGTGGGGAATAAAAATATAGTGGCTTTTTGCCATAATGTGGGTTTTCTGATATATGGTACTATATATACATTTTAGCGCTCAATATGTTGTACCCAGCGTGTGCCAGTTTGAAAAGCAAGCCCTCTTATTATGCTGTGGGGTTACTGTGATGGCATTGGATTTTTCTGCAATGATGGCAGATAGAGCCAGGTCCCTGCCGCTGATCAGGTAAGCACAGCTCCTGTGCCTGCCCGATCACCATACCGTTCATGTACAGTACAGGTTGGGAAGTCACTTCCAGGGTCGGAATAATAATAATACAAAAAAAAAATAATTATCATAATAGGATATAATCATAACAATATTACTACTACTACTACTACTATTACTACTACTATTACTACTACTACTTCTACTATTACTACTACTACTACTAATAATAATAATAATATCATACATGTATTGCTCACCAAAATGTAATTAAATGTAATGCTGAGTGACTCCATTTGCTACAATATATTTTCCCTGCCATTCTAGTGGAGAATTTATAAACTAACTCTCGAAGCAAAATGAGAAGAAACTGTGGCAATTTTATCCCCGTTTTCAGAGAAGATGTTGTGAAATTGATATATTTTATCCTGCAAAGACGCTGACACATGCTGCAAGTACTGTACTCGTATGGTTTCAATTTTTAAACACCTTGTAGATATGAACCTGCTGTGACAAATGGTCTGGACACAATGGAGGAAAACATGAAGGTTTATTTGTGGCAGTGACCTGTCTCATCTGTTAAATGTTGACAATATTTCTTGTCGAGCGCTTTTGTTATGAAACACCCTAAAAGCAGAGAGAACTGGAGGGATCGATGAATTAAAATGCTGTTTATAAAAATTGAGAGTCAACACCATCCTGGTGCGAGCTCTGAAGATGGAGCTGCTCAATTTTTCTCAATCATTTGAACAGAGCTTTACATTTGTGGAGGTCTGACAATTTACTGATGGGTCATTTGGCAACATTGTAGTTACAGTAGAGGAAAGAAAGGGTTTTACACTCAAAGGAGAACTCTTTTCACTTCCTTAGTATTCTTTCCTCTGCGAGAATGTTTTACACTTTAACCTATCAGTTTCAGTTTCAAGCATGCTCCAATCTATACACAGGGAGTTATCCAGGGGTTACAATGTAGATGAATCCCAAAAAATAATAATAATTTATACTATAAGGTGCAGAGAGAAATAATCCTCTGTTAACCTCTTATAAATCGGCTACATTTCATTTTTTTTTAGTTTTTTTTCCTTCTTGCCTTTTAAGAGCCATAACTTTTTAAATGTTTCAATCATACCACCATATGAGGGCTTATTTTCTTGAATAAACTTAATATATATTTTAATGAGATAATTTAATTTACCATATTGTGTATTTAAAAATGGGGAAAAAATCTTTGAGGGGTGAAACTTGGAAAAAATTTAATTCTGCCGTGATTTTTTGAGGTTTGCTTTTACAGCATTCACTGTGCATTAAAAATTGTATTTTTTTTCATGTTTCATTTACTATTTATATAGCGCCAAAATATTCCACAGTACTTTGCAGCACGGTGGCTCAGTGATTACCACTGGTGACTTGCAGCGTTGGGTCCTACGATTGAATCTGACCAAGGGCAACATCTGCATGGAGCTTGTATTTTCTCCCTGTGTTTGAATAAGTTCCTTCAGGTACTTTGGTTTTCCACCACACTCCAAAGACATATTCATAGGGAATGTAGATTGTAAGCTTCACTGGGGACAGTAAGTGATGATAATGTCTGTAAAACACTGTGGAATATTTCAGTGTTCTATAGGTTAAAAAAAAAATGTCATCAGTTACTGTCCACGGGGGGGGGGGAAACTCCATGCAGATTTTTCCTTGGTAGGATTTGAACCTAGGACCCCAGCGCTACAAGGCACTAGTGCTTATCACTGACAACCTTATTCTGCAGGTTGATATGGTTACAGAGATACCAAATTTATATACAGTAGTTTTATTATGTATTACTTCTGTTCACGTGGACCTTGTATGCTGTGTAGGCGGGTTGCCCTATACTGGTGGATATGTATCTAGGGCCACGTGGCGGTGTGGCGGTGCATATTCACCCTGTGTTGTGCATACTGGCCACGTATACCTTGTGGTGTGAATGTGACCAATATGTATGTCGCTCCTCTCTGTTCTGTTCAGCAAGGCAGGGGTTAATTGTCCTTGCTTGCTTTGTGTTCTGTGTTCCATGTCTTTCTGTTTGTGTGCACCTGTGGGCGGATGAACCCCTTGGCTGAGCAACAGCAATAGTTTCTATGTCTGCTTCAGTTGCTCTGTTCTTTGTCCAGTCCTTGTTAGGGTGCATTCACATCACTGTTTAGCATTCTGTTCTTCTGATCCATCAGAGAGAGAGAGAGAGAGAGAGGGAGAGAAAAAAACAGTATCATGTAAAAAACAGATTCTATTGCACCAGTTGTCATCAGTTTGAGCCATTTCCGTCTTAGATCTGTTTTTAGACAGAAAAAAAGTCCTGCATGCAATATTTTTTTTATAAAAAAGCAGATCTCTGACAGAAGTGGTTCAAACGGATGACAACTGATGCACAGGATCCGTTTTCTCTCTCTCTCTCTCTCTCTCTCTCTCTCTCTCTTCTTCTGATGGAAAACTAAACGGTGATGTGAATGTACCCATGGTTTGTATATCTGACGTGTCCATTGTCATGTTTGACCTGTTCCTGCCCAAGTTCCTGCTGTTAGGCCTCATGAACACAAATTTATTTTTTGTCCATGTCCGTTCCATTTTTTTTGCTGTCTGTATGAGGAACCATTCATTTCAATGGGGCCGCAAAAAAAAGGCAATGACTCTGTGTGCATTCCATATCCATATGTCTTCAAGTCCTTTCCACAAAAAAAAATAGAACATGTCCTATTCTTGTCTGTGTTGCGGACAAGGACAAGCATAGTTACAATGGATCCGCAAAAAAAAAAAAGGATGTAACATGGACGTCATGCGGATGTCATCAGTTTTTTTGCGGATCGGTATTTACAGATTGTAAAATACATACGGTTGTGTGCAAGAGCCCTTACCCTGCTCTCGTTCCAGTCTGCCTCTTGTGGTGTTCCAGAGTCCTGTTTTCTAGTCTTGGTTCCTGTTCAGACTGGGCCTGTAGTTTTGTGCGTTTCCCAATCCTGCTAGTGTTCTTGAGATCAAGAGCACTGGGACCATCCCAGGAAGTAGAGGTCTGGTCACTAACTTGTATGAAGACCACATGCCTATATAGAGGTTAAAGGGTGAATATCGGGGAAGTCCCAGAATAACACCTTTAGGCCTCATACACATGACCGTATGTAGTTTGCGTTCCACAAAAAACAAATCCACAAAATGGTAATGGTAATGCAGACAATAATAGGACATGTTATATTTTTTTGCGGAATGGAAATACAGACATATGGAAATGCAATACACACGGAATACCTTCCATTTTTTTTTGCGGACCCATTGAAATAAATGGTTCTGCATCCAGTCTGCAAAAAAAGACGGAACGGACACGGAAATATGTGTGCATGAGTCCTTAGGTGGCTTTCAGACGAGCGAGTTGCACACTCCACACTTGGAGCGTGAGTATAAGACAGCTCCCGTCCTGACCTCCCAGCACTGCCGGGGTCGCAGAGCAGTATACTGATTTATGATGCTATGTAACTCTTATAGTCCTGGATTGTATTAGATAACAGTGACAGCATTATGTCAGTGTTATCCAATACATTCCAGACCTCTAAGGGTTACATAGCATTATAAATCAATATAATGCTATGTGACCCCGGCAGTGCTGGGAGGTCAGGACAGGAGCTGCTGCATACTCACACTGCGAGTCTGGAGTGTGCAACTCGCTACTCTGAAAGCGGCCTTAGTGTTTGGCCCAACATCAAACCAGTTAGGGCCCCTTAACACAGGTGTGTCCCTTGTGGGAAACATGCTTCGTGTGAGAGAGGAATCCTCTGTTCTTGACTACAGAAGCACAAGGCATTATCATGAATGATACTGCTGTGTGCCTCTGTATGACCTTTCTGTAACGGATTCAAACTGACATAAAGCTGTTTCAATTATTCCGTTACAGCAAGGTCATGTAGGTATGTAATTAAGCTTCCCATTACAGGCCTGGCCAAATTGGTAGGGGACAGAAAAGTAGTGTGCCAAAAAAAAAAGCAATTTTGCACAACACTTTTACGCTAATTTACAAGTGGTAGATACAACAGAGTAAAAATAACAATACTATTGGGGTCATTTATGAAACTGGTGTAAAATAGAACTGGCATATTCGCCCATGGTAACCAATCATATCCCACCTTTCATTCATCCAAAGGAGCTGTCAAAAATGAAACGATGAATCTGATTGGTTGCTATGGGCAAATAAGCCAGTTCTACTTTACAGCAAATTCATAAATGATCCCTATATTACTTTTTTATGACATTATGAGCTGTTTGTAAAAACATAATGGGGCTGGGCAACCCCTTTAAGAAACCCTCCACCTACTGTACAACCTCTGGAATGCAAATAGTAATGATATGCTGTATTGCATAACATCTAGACTGATATCAGAATGTCTGATCTACACAGAATAATCTTCGATACATTTTATTTAACCCTTACACTCCCAGTGATGCGGCACGTGCGGGCGGGCGCCATGGCCGGCAAATCTCTGCTGTTTCAAACAGCAGAGACTTGCCCCTACTTAGCGATGTACCCGATCGGTTACCTAATGCTATTAGATGCCGTGTTTTCACGTGATCACGGTATCTAATAGCGCTAAACCAGGAAGCGTTCGCTTCCGGGTGTCCCACGCACACTCCCCTGTGGCCAATCAGGGCACCTGCAGTGGGTTTGAATGCTGTAAACCTCGCTGATGAGGTTTACAGCTTTCAATGTGCAATTCTTAGTTTGGCCATTAGATGGCAGGCCAGGCTAAGAAATGAGCAAAAGGGATATTAAATTCAGGATTTAAAATCCCTGATTGCTCAAAAATAAAAAATAAAAAACAGGATCTATTTGCTCAAATGTGTGCCTTAAAATAATCACAAAAAATAAAAAAATAAAAATTTAAAAAAATATGTAAAAAATAAAAAATATCTAAAAGTTTAAATCACCCCCTTTCTGTATAATTAAAAAATAAATACCTAAATAACAATAAATATAAACATCATTGGTATCACCGCGACCGAAAACGTCCGTACTTTTAAAATATTTTTTAAAAATTCCAATACGGCGAATTGCGGCGAAAAAGCGTCAAAATGGCTGATTTCTTTTGTTGCTGTTTTTCTAAAAAAATTAAATAAAAAGTGATCAAAAAGTCATACACACCCCAGGTATGGTATCAATAAAAAGTTCAGATCGCCCCGCAAAAAATGAGCCCCCATACAGCTCCGTACACAAAAATACCCAAAAGTTATAGGGGTCAAGATATGACAACAAAAAAAAAAAGTTTTAATGAACATCGAACGCCATAAATAAAAAACCCATAAAAAAGTAGCGGAATTGGGTTTTTTTGCTATTTCACCCGATTTGGAATTTTTTTCCCGCTTCCCACTACACCATATGCAATATTAAATGGTGGCGTTGGAAAGTACAACTTGTCCCGCAAAAAATAATCCCCCATACAGCTATGTGAACAAAAATATTAAAAAGTTATGGCTCACGGAAAATAGGAAAGAAAAATGAAAACTCAAAACCGAAAAAACCTCCGGTACTGAAAGGTTAATTAAGGCCTTGGAACGTGACTATTGGAATGTGTGTGTGAGAGAGGAGGCAAATGCAACACCTTTACTGCTAAGCCCCTTAATATGTCCAGTCCTCACAAGTAAGAAAATGGGTTTTAGTTTAATGTCAACTTTATTTGAAGCCTATCATCGTCACATAAAACTAAAGTGTCACCTGCAGTTTCTTGAGTCCATCACGTTGGAATAAACCATGTATCATAATGAACTGCATGAGTACATACATGCCGCCTATGTGACATTATGATAGACAGCTAAATCCAACTCATAAATCAAAGAAGATACCATCTGCATTGTTCTCTCCCAGATGAAAACAAGTGAATTTAAGCATGTTACACTATGTTTATAGACGGCTTGTTTATCGCATGATGTTTACATAGAAATACAGGATAACAAGGCTGGAAATTAGATAGTTTTGACCTAGTAAAAGCTGTGCTGTGTTCTGCACATAGAGAATATTAAGGACATGATAAACATGTATTCTAGAAATACTTAGAAATATACAATATTGTTTGCCAAAGAGATATCTCCCAGAGAGTACCATCTTACTACTGGCACCTTCTGGAAGTGGCCCTCTATGATCCTGTGTCCAGCTGGCTAGTCTGACTAGTCTTCCTGTGTCCAGCTGGCTATCCTGTGTCCAGCTAGGCTAGTCATTTTCCGAGGATTGTTAAAAAGTCATATATAACCAATTTAAATATATGGATTGTAAAAAGTCACAAATACAAAGTAACTAAGGCATGATAAAGTTACAAATACAAAGTAACTAAGGCATGATTAATACAATTTTATTAATGAGTACTCAAATTATACACGATTGGCAATACACAAGTAGTTAAAAACAACTAAAATACATAGGAAAGGTGGAGTATGGCAGAGGGACAAATAAAGTGCTAGTGCATATTAGAGGTCAGTAAATAACCAAATTAAACCAAGTCACATCACAATATATGTCAAAAATACATAGCCAAAAATAGCCTATCACGTAGCCAAAAATAGCCTATCACATAGTCAAATACTGACCAAGTAAGGCTTCCCTCCACACCACAACGCCACCAATCCTCCAATGGTAATATTATTACAAAAGATTCAGCAAATCTTCATTGAAATGTTTGTGAGCTGCCTTAGCACGATGTATACATACCCTTATAGAAGCAAGGCAGTCAATTACTGATAAGACCACCCATATTTATTTATTGTATGCACTTATATAGCGCTGCTATTTTCCGCAGAGCTTTACAGACATTATCATCAAGCAGTCCCCAATGGGGCTCACAATCTAAGTTCCCAATCTTTATGTTTTCGAGGGTGGAAGGAAACCGGAGAGCCCAGAGGAAACCCACACAAATACGGGGAGAATATACAAACTCCATGCAGATGTTGTCCTTGGTCGGATTCGAACTCCAGTGCTGCAAGGCACCAGTGCTAACTACTTAGCCACCCATATAACTATACAGTTTAGAAAAAGCTAAGATAATAAATCACACGCTTTGGCGAAAATGTTCATATAAAGCCATGCTGCCTGCAGAATGCACTGCATTTTCATGGTGGCAGCTTCTCTTTTAGAGTAGTGTTTCCTATGGCAGTCTTAGGCTATTTTCACATCTGCGCTTTCCGCTATTGAGATCAGGAGCTAAGAACCAGAGCAGAATTGGGCTTAAAATTTTAGCAGCTTCTGGTGGAAATTACAGTATATCTGTTGCACTGTGGGAGGTTCCGATCCTTTTTAAAAATGGCAAGAGCAGAGTGACATTAAAAAAGTCTCAATTTTTTGCTTCTGCTAAAAGCAGATTCTTGTTACCAGCAACTAGCACATTACATGGACATATTACAAAAGAATGAAAAGAACACTAGGGGGCACCATAAGAAGCATACAACAGGATGACAGAAGAGCACCAATTTTGAATTAAAAGTTAATATATAATATAAGTTAAGATATTTCATTGTCTAAGAGCCACTATATATATATATATATATATATATATATATATATATATATATCTACAGTACAGACCAAAAGTTTGGACACATCTTCTCATTCAAAGAGTTTTCTGTATTTTCATGACTATGAAAATTGTAGATTCACACTGAAGGCATCAAAACTATGAATTAACACATGTGGAATTATATACTTAACAAAAAAGTGTGAAACAACTGAAAATATGTCTTATATTCTAGGTTCTTCAAAGTAGCAACCTTTTGCATTGATTACTGCTTTGCACACTCTTGGCATTCGCTTCATGAGCTTCAAGAGGTAGTCACCTGAAGGAGTTCCCAGAGATGCTTAGCACTTGTTGGCCCTTTTGCCTTCACTCTGCGGTCCAGCTCACCCCAAACCATCTCGATTGGGTTCAGGTCTGGTGACTGTGGAGGCCAGGTCATCTGGCGTAGCACCCCATCACTCTCCTTCTTGGTCAAATAGCCCTTACACAGCCTGGAGGTGTGTTTGGGGTCATTGTCCTGTTGATCAATAAATGATGGTCCAACTAAATGCAAACCGGATGGAATAGCATGCTGCTGCAAGATGCTGTGGTAGCCATGCTGGTTCAGTATGCCTTCAATTTTGAATAAATCCCCAACAGTGTCACCAGTAAAGCACCCCCACACCATCACACCTCCTCCTCCATGCTTCACAGTGGGAACCAGGCATGTAGAGTCCATCCGTTCACCTTTTCTGCATCGCACAAAGACACGGTGGTTGGAACCAAAGATCTCAAATTTGGACTCATCAGACCAAAGCACAGATTTCCACTGGTCTAATGTCCATTCCTTGTGTTCTTTAGCCCAAACAAGTCTCTTCTGCTTGTTGCCTGTCCTTAGCAGTGGTTTCCTAGCAGCTATTTTACCATGAAGGCCTGCTGCACACAGTCTCCTCTTAACAGTTGTTGTAGAGATGTGTCTGCTGCTAGAACTCTGTGTGGCATTGACCTGGTCTCTAATCTGAGCTGCTGTTAACCTGCCATTTCTGAGGCTGGTGACTCGGATGAACCTATCCTCCGCAGCAGAGGCGACTCTTCGTCTTCCTTTCCTGGGGCGGTCCTCATGTCAGCCAGTTTCTTTGTAGCGCTTGATGGTTTTTGCGACTGCACTTGGGGACACTTTCAAAGTTTCCCAATTTTTCGGACTGACTGACCTTCATTTCTTAAAGTAATGATGGCCACTCGTTTTTCTTTACTTAGCTGTTTTTTTCTTACCATAATACAAATTCTAACAGTCTATTCAGTAGGACTATCAGCTGTGTATCCACCTGACTTCTGCCCAACACAACTCATGGTCCCAACCCCATTTATAAGGCAAGAAATCCCACTTATTAAACCTGACAGGGCACACCTGTGAAGTGAAAACCATTTCAGTTGACTACCTCTTGAAGCTCATCAAGAGAATGCCAAGAGTGTGCAAAGCAGTAATCAAAGCAAAAGGTGGCTACTTTGAAGAACCTAGAATATAAGACATAGTTTCAGCTGTTTCACACTTTTTTGTTAAGTATATAATTCCACATGTGTTAATTCATAGTTTTGATGCCTTCAGTGTGAATCTACAATTTTCATAGTCATGAAAATACAGAAAACTCTTTGAATGAGAAGGTGTGTCCAAACTTTTGGTCTGTACTGTATATATACAGTATATATATATATATATATATATATATATATATACACACTTTATATATGTGCCATAACTGATGGGCAATGTGTCTACAATAGAAATCCCACTATATTGAGTATATGTGACATTTTTCCACAGTGGGGATCAGGGATACAATACTATACTAAGGCTTCAAAAGAGGAACAAACTACCAGAGTTACCGTATCTGTCAGAAAGCTGACATTTATGCCGGAAACCTACAGGATCCCATTCGGCTACGCAGGATACGGTAACTCTAGTAGTCTTCTCCTCTGCCAGGACAGTCTACTGGATTTACAAAACATAGCTGTGAACATATGCTCAGGGGTGGGATTCAAATTTTTAACAATAGGTTTCCTACTCAACAGTGGACACACAGCATCACAACACATTTACATATACATACACCATATATGCAACACACATACATATAAATACACCATATACAGTTGTGCTGACAAGTTTACATACCCTTGCAGAATTTTGGCCTTTTTTTAGAGAATATGAATGATAACACAAAAACTTTTTTTCCACTCATGGTTTGTGGTTGGGTGAAGCCTAATAAATGGCTTCACCCAACCACTAACAATGAGTGGAAAAAGCATTTTTGTGTTATCATTTATATTCTCTTAAAAAAAGGCCAAGGCAGACAAAATTCTACAGGGGTATGTAAACTTGTCAGCACAACTGTACATGGTACACATACATAAATATACTATATACACTACACACACATACCACCCAACTAAGAAGCTAAACTATCAATGGTGTGCAAAGCAATTGAAGCGAACATCTCCAGCTGCCCTACTGCCGCCAGAGCACCGGATCAGGACTCAACAGGTAACACAGTTCTCCGATCCAGTTGTAATTTTAACAACCAGATCTGGAGAACTGGAGGGAACTGGCTGAACCCCATGCCTGCATATCCTTACTTAGTATCTGGATGATACGGTCGGCTAAGGCAAGGTGGAGTTTCCTTTAAATGTGCTTTGCTCCATGCTTCTACCCTATGCTACCAAACTTAATTTTTCCCAGAAAATCCACATTAAAGTTTAACAAATGTAGCATACAAAAAACACTTGATGTACAAAAAAATATATACTGTATATTTATGTAAAAGTCTACTAGAAATTGGTTTTGTGTTACAATCTGTTTTTCTTCTTATATATTCTCTCTCCTATATTCTCTTATAAATTTTTTTAATATCCTCTTATATAATTTTTATCTATTATAGAGTCACACTCTAAACCTCTGACCTGGGGGTCCCTGCAGATAAATTCTGTCAATTGCCGGCAATGGAAGGTTCCCACGGTTGTTCCACAGAGGTCCTGTTAATATTTATAAGGTATTTTATTTTCACAGCGCCTTCCACGTATCCTATTTTGTGGTTGTCACAGCAAAATTACATTTACAGAAGACAGCCAAGAACAATGGAGGAAATGTTGTGTGCAAAATCTTTCTGGATCAAAGAATGCATTGCTAGAACACAGAGATTTTTTATTTCCGCGTTTAAGAGGCACAAAGAGAATGAAGATTCAACATCATTTTTTAAGACAACATAAAACAAACCCTTCATCTCCAAGTCACTGTCCACCCCCAAAAACCTAATTTACTTTCCATGCAAGACTAAGTCTCTGTTTTATTTGCTGTGTGTTGCCAAGGAAAAGTGAATTTTACTTGCACAAATAGAAAGTCTGTAGAAATAAGAAAGGTATAAATTACAAGCAGTTGACATAGCAACATAACATTTTGTCAGACTGGGGAAAACACTGGGGAAAAAAAAAGTTTTTTGTACCATTTATTTTTTGTGCTTTTTTATTATAGTCATGTGTATGGAAAGTCAAGTAACCCTTTACAGATTCAACAAAGACACTGAGTCTTGTGTAAAATCCCCTACAGGACAAACAGATCCAAATTCTGTTTGAATTCTTGTTTACTATCCACAAAGTATAGACACAGCTTCTTATCAGTTTACAAGCTGTGATAGACATTGATCTCAGCCTTCACATGTCAAGATAAGGAAGGTCAGTTTTTTACCATGAGGAAAGTAAATTGCGGTGAAAGTCATTATTAACCTTTTCTATGCTCCTCGTTTTATAACAGCATGTTACATATTTGTCTCTTTTTATTTTTTTTTTCTCGGACTGAGATAACGAAGAGAGGATAAAGAAATCCGGTAAAATAACTTATGTTAGAAATGAAGATAACTGTAACTGTGTCTTAATTAGAAAACTTTTAAAAGCTATGTGACAGGTAATTTAATTGCTGTCATCTCTAGGAGTAGAGTCTGTTGATATGGAGAAAGCATGCACATGGCAGTGTCATTGCCACAGTGCACAGAGGAAGTACAGATCCAAAGCACATAACCACATGGCCTCCTTGTGCTGTCGTACAGGTGTGGTTGATGGACAGACAGAAACTGATGGAGAATTTATTCTGTTGGATTCTGTTTGAAGGTCCCAAACTTGTAAAAACTGGTATTGGCAGTGTATTACGGCTCCATGCAACCTTAGAGAAAATACAGCAATGTGCATCGTCCCGTATGGTAACGTAGGTGCATTAACTGATGATTCTGATGATGTATTGGTCATACAGCATATCCTCTGCCAAGCAATAAGGGTCTGCTTAGCCAGACAGTCTTGTTGTGGTCAATGTGAAGGATGGCATACAGATGTAGCAGCCAGCAAACAAATGTTTGGCACACGGCATTAATCTTGCAGTGTGCCAAAAGTTCATAAACTACTTGTGTAGAGTGGCCGCTCTAATATCAGAACTCTATGAAAACAGGGGTTCTCCTGTGGAGGTCCAAGCTGTCAATTCCTCACAGTTCAGACAAATCATCTATCCTGTGGATATGATAGAACATGAAGGCTGTGAAAGCATCATAGCAATAACTCTGATGACTGGCATGTGTCTGTCAATCTTACTTTAGAAAACAAGAAACTCAATGGGGGTGATTTCTCAATACTGGCATTTCTACACTAGTCTTAATATCTCCTGCACCACCGAATGATGCTCTTCAGTTATGACAAGGCGCAGGCCTTTCACCTAGCAGTTTGTGTGTCTAGATTGAAATCTATGATAGTGTCAGTATTAGGTCCATGACATCACCGCAGTGTGGTAGACTGCTGTCTGCACACTGCAGCGCCATGGGTACCAGCTCTTGCCTACCTCACAGAAGGAGCAGGCACCCGCCAGCATATCACCACATCCGCCTTCACAGCCAGGTCTCCCCATGTGAGCTATAACACACGCCAGTCCCTTTGTTATTGGAGGGGAGAGTACTAGTGTTGAGCGAGCATGCTCGGCCGAACTCGCTGTTCGGCCGAGCATGCCTACGCTCAGGTCCGCTAGGTGTTCGGCTGAACACCGAGTGTACTTGAGCGCAATGCTCGAGTCTCTTTCCCGGCACTGTAATGTACGCTAATGCGTACAAATTTGTATGCTAATGCGTAAGCATTTGTACGCTAATGTATACGCATTTGTACGCTAATGCGTACACATTGTGCGCTAATGCGTACAAATTCAGTTAATTAGCATATTTTTACCAGTGAAAGGAGTAAAAGAGGAGAAGTCGCGATTGTGACCTTTTTCTATTAACCAGACACCCTCCCCTCTTCCGAGCGGGGGGTGCCTGGTTTAGTCCCATTGACTAACATTATGCTCGAGTGCTCGGCCGAGCACTCGAGCAACCCCTAGTGCTCGGGCCAGAGCACCCGAGCATATGAGAACAGAGGTGCTCGCTCAACACTAGAGAGTACGCCTCCTGATTACTGTCTCCACCCGGAGGCGGGGTTACTGGTATTTAGTGCAGCTTCACTGACCATGAAGTGCCCAAGCGTGGTTGTCATTCCTAACAACCTCTGCTGAAGCTTCCTGCTGTTCTGACCTGCTGAGTACTGGACTTTTGCCAATTAACCCTGACCTTCCCTGCCTGTCTGCCTGCTACCTGGATTACCTGGGCTATTGACCCCTGTATTGCCTGACTACAATTTTGTCTGTTACCTGGATTACCTGGACTATTGACCCCTGCATTGCCAGACTACAGTTCTGCTTGCCGTCATCTGTAAGTTCGTCTGGACTTCTGACCTTGCACTGCCTGACTACGAGTCTGAACCATGTTGTACCTTCGTTCCTGCCGCCTCTCGGCAGGGGTTGCCGTGCTGCGGCCGCATCCGCGGCCCTCCCCCATTACAGTTAATGGGGCCAGAGCGTAGTTCCGGCCCCACACGTGCACCTGCGGCAGCACGGATCCGGCGGGCTGTTCACCCGCCGGAACAGCCTGCTGGAGCCCCGTGCGGCAGGTGTGAAAGGGGCCTTACTCTGATCTTTGTTTTGCCTTTGTTTCAAGTGACTTTTGTTTACCTTCTGCCAGTAAAGATCATCTGTTCCTTTACTCTGCCTCTGAATTGGGCTAATTCCTAGTCCATTATCAGCTGACCCAGAGGATCCACATCCTCTGGTCGTGACAGATAGCTTGTAATTGGATTAGTTTTCAATCATTACTTAAAACAAGAAATTAGCAAAAATTTTGCGACTGTGTTGGGTTAAACTGCCTCACCTTCACAACTCCCCTGCCATGCCCCCACCATACCCCCTTTTTGAAAAGTGGGAAGGATGATGAAAAAATGCCACTCGCATCTAAATTTAGTCACAATGACATTTAAAAAGTCACAGACCAGTGTTATGTGACTTTTATGCATCACATTCTGGCATAGGGCCATCATAAATAACTTCCAATGTTCATAAAAAAGTGCACAATGAACTTGACTGAAACGGCGTCCATGTGCGTTTCTATATTTGTTTCTGTTCTTCTTTTGTTTTTTTTATTCTGTTTTATCTGCTAATCATTTTCATGAGAAAATCTTGGTAACTCAGAGAGTCTGTGACATGAATGTGTATGTGGCTTGATTGGGGCTTCCTAATGACCTTCACCAGGGTCAGCGTTCCTTACTGAAGTAGAGGGAGTTTGAGCTGTGTCACCCATCAGTGCTACCATTCACAGTCTCATTTATCTCAGTCACTCTGTTGTCAGCTATTCTAGCTGGCCATCAGATGCTACGCATTACCAGTTCTATATAATGCACACATGCTGAATACTTTAACTGACATTTAATTTATTATTTATGAAAGGGAAAAAAAGTAAACAGTTTTTCTTTTTTAAAATCTTCACAAATTATATGAGCTATTCTATAGCTATTCTATGTTTTTCTGTTTTACCTCTTACTGTGTTTAGAAAATTTTGATTAGTTGAGATTATGCTTGCCTATGATTGATTAAGTCTAAGTGCCCTTTCACACGACCGTGGAGCACGGTCCGGGACAGTCCGTGAAAACCCAGACCGAGCTCCTTCTGAGGGCAGGAGCGCATGGCGTCATTGGTGGCTATGACGCCGTGCGCTTCCTGAGGCCGCCGCTGTACAGTGATACACTGTACACGCTCATATACAGTATATCACTGTACAGCAACAGCCTTAGGAAGCGCACGGTGTCATAGCAACCAATGACGCCGTGCGCTCCTGCCCTCAGAAGGAGCACGGTCCGGGTTTTCACGGACTGTCCCGGACCATGCTCCACGGTTGTGTAAAAGAGCCCTAAGGGACAGAGATTGTGGATTTGTTCAGATAAGTCAATGAATGTGGGGTCTCATGATCGGCAAATTAACAGCAAGTAGAGTGGACCTATGTGTGTAACTAGTGGGTATAGCCTAGTACATCATGATTCCTGCATGTAGACATTCATCAATTCTCAAGACAATGATATTAACAGATGCCAATTCTCTTGAAAACTGCACATTCAGCCAAGGTTATTGGTTCTTATGACAGGTTCACTAAGAGAAAAGCAATAATGGTTTAATAATGAACTCAACAATAAAGGTGATCATGGGCCGTTTTCTCATATATGTTTAGGTGATGAATTATATGTGTGTCCTATGCTGTTAAAGCTTGTTATTATTATTTGCTCTGAATTATTTTACTAATCCATCTTCAAAGATCAAGATGGACTGCCTTCTCACTGAAGGATCAGATTACAAGCTTCCATAGAAGAAGGGAGGGAGGAAGAGTGAGAAGCTGAGTAAGAGAAACACACACTCACAAACCAAGACACAGGCCGCTAATTGTAAATATTATATCTTACCTCAAGTGCTTTATTACCATCATTACTGGTGTTAATCTCTGTAATGTCTTATATGCTACCTCTGCGTGATTCTGAGTGAACTAGAGAGGGAGACATTTGTACAGCTCAGGGACAAGTTTAAACTAGAGATATAGATATACCGTATTTTTTGCCCCATAAGACACATTTTTTCCCCCAAAGGTGGGGGAAAAATGCCCCTGCATCTTACGGGGTGAATGCTAATAAGTGCTTCCATTATGGAAGCACTCATTAACACTGGAGGACCAGGAAGCAATGAATGATCTCTACTCACTCCTTCCTGGTCCTCCGCTCGGCTGTCGGCTGTGCAGGGCTGCACACAGCGTGAGGGCTCTCTGTGACCGCACACTGTGCACACCTCACAGAAGAGCTGGCAGGAGGATTGAGACAGAGCATGGGCAGCGGTGAGCGGCGGCGTCTAGGAGCAGGAGAGGTAAGTGTTTTTTTTATTCTATATGAGGCAATATGGGAGCTGAAAAGAGGCTGCTGGGGGCAGAAGAGAGGCTGCTGGGGGGCTATGAGGCTGCTGGGGGGCTGATATGATGATGCTGGGGGGCTGATATGAGGCTTCTGGTGGCTGATATGAGGCTCCTGGGGGGCTATGAGGCTGCTGGGGGGCTATGAGGCTTCTGGGGGCTATGAGGCTGCTGGGGGACTATGATTATTGTGGTTATTCACATTTGGGTCTGAGTTAAGGTTTGATTGGGGGTCTTATTAACATTGGGGTCTTATTGGAGCTGTTAGCTGAGGTCTGATTAACATTGGGGGTCTGATTGGTGGTCTGACCAGAGGTCTAACGAAATTTTTTTTTCTTATTGTCCTCCTGTAAAACCTAGGTGCATCTTATGGGTCGGTGCGTCTTATAGGGCGAAATATACGGTAGCTAAAAGGGCCAGCTATAGTGTAATTACACATGTGCACACATGGCAATTTATTCGGGCTTTACACTAGCCAAACTTACTTCATTACTTCTCTTCTGTTAGTACAATCCAACCCATTACTTAAATTAGTGCTGGAGCTGCTGAAATCATAGTTCTTAACTAATAAATTGTCTCTGCATACAGGCAGCTTGCAATTGTCCGTATAGTTAAGATATTTGGGGTATTTTAGCTATCTCTTTCTTTATTCATATGCAAATGAGTAATTGGAGCACCAGGAGACAGAGCTGAATCGTTTGAGCACTGCTGTATAACACCCCCTGTGTTCTGCACACTTTATTAGGGTTGACAGAGCCTCTTTAAATGTTTTTGTAGCTCTAATCCAAAACACAAGACAAAAAAAGACATATGTTTATGCAATTCAGTGTATTATCCTGCAAAGTTGATCCAGAGTTGTGCAATTCACAAAGTTGGCTCCCCTTTATCTTTGGTTAAAGAGGACCTCTCCATTTAGCACCTGCTTGCATTCTTCATGTAACAATTCTGGAGCATCTATTGGGTGTAGGTGTTAACAGTTGAGGGAGTGTCCATGCACAGTTTAACACTGGTTAAAGCATTGATTGATAGTATCACACTTTGCAGGTACACCCTTCCCCCCAACTGGTAACACCCATCTGGACCTCCTTTGCAAACTGCTAACAATTCCTTAATAACTTCTTGAAGGAATAATAAAGGAATGGAACAACATAGAGTCATAAGAACAGATGCTCCAAAACTGTTATTACATGGGAAAAGTACATAGGGGCACATTTATTAAGACCAGCATTTTAGACGCCCGTGTTAATAAAGGGCCATAACTTCGGGAGGATCCATTGAAGTTATGAAGAGGCTACGGCCTCTCCATGACTTCGGCACATCCAACGCCAGTTCTAAATGTAATGCAACTTCCAAGATCTCTTACATTTAGACCTTTTTCTGCACCTAAAACAGGCACAGAAAATGGTGAATGATACGCGCCTCCCAGCTGTCCCCTTCCCTGCCCACAATTTTAGACCTGGCGTCAATGGGCCAAAGTTGCAGATAGAGGCACAGCTAACCTATGTGCTGCCATCTACGCCAGAAATATGACTAATTTAGGCGTATTTCTGTATAGTAAACGACCCCCTATAGTTACTAAAACAGACATGTCGGGAGTGGTCACAGGTCCTCTTTAAATACGTGGTATGTATAATCCATAAGGTTCTGTTTCAAATTATAATTATTATTATCAATGCTCTCATTGACAATGCCATTTTTGACTGAATCACCAGTTAATATAATTGTTGTGTTTCTCATGACAGGCAGGGTAAGGACTCATAAAGAAAAAAACATTATCATACGGCACAAATTCCACATCATTAGAACTCTTTAGATCAATAATCCTGACTACACATAACTGATAACACAATGAACTTTTTGACCTTTCCATACATTTAAAATCATACTCGAAGACCCAAAGTGCGCAAGTGATGTGGAAATCTCTAAAGAAGAAGTTTTTTTTCTCTCTTAAGTCTAAAACTACATTTCACACTATTGTGTCACAGCAATTAATGACATTGTGCTGAAATGGGAACATCATATAATGCATCAAACAGAACACAATCTGGGGTGGAACTCCATCTAAATTGTTTACATCAAGCTGGCTCCTAACTCAATAAAAAATTATTTTTAAATCAATATGTCTGTTCTAATAAACCAGATTTTCATTGTAGTCTCCTCATTGTATATATACTAAAAAAAAAAAAAACTGTTGACATTGTCAGTGTGGTGAGGTAGGTGGGCTGCTGTGCGGCTGTTAGCATCTATCTCCTTTTTATTTCCTTAGTTTAATAAATGAAGACTACATTTTATACTTTTTATATTTGTTTATTTATAAAAGCAAATCTCAAAAATGGCTTCAAAATGATATTTAATAAAATAGTAGAAAGAGAAGGCACAAAAACCTAAAACTATATAAAAGCTAAATTTATTAAATTAAGGAAAGGGTGTGGGTACGGCCACATGGTCAGGGTATGTGATGCAGTTTTGGAAGTGAAAACCAGGAGTGAAATCCTTTTATGTTCCAATCCTGATTTTAACTTCCAAAACTGCATGAAGAAACCTTAATATGTAGTCATAACCTTAAGGTACAGCCACACAGTCAGGTTTCCTGTTGCAGTTTTGGAGCCCAAAACCAGGAGTGAATTCAGAAAAGAGAAGTCATGTCTGTCATTTATACTTCCTCTCCTTTTATGATCCACTCCTGATTTTGGCTTCCAAAACTACATCAGGAATCTTACCATGTGGTCGTAACCTGCTCATGCACACGAACATAATTTCTTTCCATGTCTGTTCCATTTTTATTTATTTTTTGTGGACCGTATGCAAAATTATTCATTTCAATGGGTCCGCAAAAAAGGAAGGTACTCCGTGTGCATTCTGTTATTTTGTCCTTATTTCCGTTCAGCAAAAAAATAGAACATGTCCTATTATAGTCCACATTACGGACAAGGATAGTACTGCTTTATTAAGGGCCAGCTGTTTCATTCAGCAAAACACTGAATGCACACGGATGTCATCCGTATTTTTTGCGGGTCTGTTTTTTGCAGAGTGCAAAATACGGTCATGTGCATGAGCCCTTAGTCTTATAGACTTGGATCATGTTTCGGTAAATGGGAATACTGAAGCTGAATAGGGAGTTTTTAAAGATGTATTGCATAGATCCTAAGATTCGGGAAAAGTTCAGCTGTATTTAGAATCCTAATCCCTAATGAGCAGAGAAGAGAGGAGGATGAGGCAGCTCTTTACCTGAGTGTCCTGAAGTAACTTGCCCTTCTGTGTGATTAGGACAGGCTTTTGGTGGACTAATAGGACGGCAGCCATTTTATTTTTCCTTTGCTCCCCAGACAAAACAAGCCATTATAACTAATGAAAGGTATTTGGGAATATATTTATAATAAAGTAATAGTAAACTATTTTCAGTCATTTTATTGTCTTAATTCCCGGAGAACTCCTTTAAAATGTCTGCTTTTTCTGAGCCCAATGGTCGGTATTATCAGTAGTTGACAGTTCAGTAGCCAAACCAGTAATTAACAGCCTTTCCTGTATAAATGTATATTTATATATATATATATATATATATATATATATATATATATATACAGTGCCTTGCGAAAGTATTCGGCCCCCTTGAACTTTTCAACCTTTTGCCACATTTCAGGCTTCAAACAAAAAGATATATCATTTTACATTTTTGGTGAAGAAACAAGTGGGTCACAATTGTGAAGTGGAACGAAATTTATTGGATCATTTAAACTTTTTTTGTAATAATAAAACTGAAAAGTGGGGCGTGCAAAATTATTCGGCCCCCTTGCATTAATACTTTATTGTGCCACCTTTTTCTGCGATTACAGCTGCAAGTCGCTTGGGGTATGTCTCTATCAGTATTGCACATCTAGAGGCTGAAATTCTTGCCCATTCTTCCTTGCAAAACAGCTCGAGCTCTTTAAAGTTGGATGGAGAGCGTTTGTGAACAGCAGTTTTCAGCTCTTTCCACATATTCTCAATTGGATTCAGGTCTGGACTTTGACTTGGCCATTCTAAGACCTGGATACGTTTATTTTTGAACCATTCCATTGTAGATTTTGCTTTATGTTTGGGATCATTGTCTTGTTGGAAGATAAATCTTCGTCCTAGTCTCAGGTCTTTTGCAGACTCCAACAGGTTTTCATCCAGAATGGTCCTGTATTTGGCTCCATCCATCTTCCCATCAATTTTAACCATCTTCCCTGTCCCTGCTGATGAAAAGCAGGCCCAAACCATGATGCTGACACCACCATGTTTGATAGTGGGGATGGTGTGTTCAGGGTGATGAGCTGTGTTGCTTTTATGCCAAACATATCATTTTGCATTGTTTCCAAAAAGTTGGATTTTGGTTTCATCTGACCAGGGCACCTTTTTCCACATGTTTGGTGTGTGACCCAGGTGGCTTATGGCAAACTGTAAACAAGACTTTTTATGGATATCCTTGAGAAATGGCTTTCTTCTTGTCACTCTTCCATAAAGGCCAGATTTGTAAAGTGTTCGACTGATTGTTGACCTATGGACAGACTCTCCCACCTCAGCTGTAGATCTCTGCAGTTCATCCAGAGTGATCATGGGCTTCTTGGCTGCATCTCTGGTCAGTCTTCTCCTTGTTTGAGATGAAAGTTTAGAGGGACGGCCAGGTCTTGGTAGATTTGCAGTGGTCTGATACTCCTTCCATTTCAGTATGATGGCTTGCACAGTGCTCCTTGGGATGTTTAAAGCTTGGGAAATTTTTTGGTATCCAAATCCGGCTTTAAACTTCTCCACAACAGTATCACGGACCTGCCTGGTGTGTTCCTTGGTCTTCATGATGCTCTCTGTGCTTTAAACAGAACCCTGAGACTATCACAGAGCAGGTGCATTTATACGGAGACTTGATTACACACAGGTGGATTCTATTTATCTTCATCAGTCATTTAGGACAACATTGGATCATTCAGAGATCCTCAATGAACTTCTGGAGTGAGTTTTCTGAACTGAAAGTAAATGGGCCGAATAATTTTGCACACCCAACTTTTCAGTTTTATTATTACAAAAAAAGTTTAAATGATCCAATAAATTTCGTTCCACTTCACAATTGTGACCCACTTGTTGTTGATTCTTTACCAAAAATTTAAAATATTATATCTTTTTGTTTGAAGCCTGAAATGTGGCAAAAGGTTGAAAAGTTCCAGGGGGCCGAATACTTTCGCAAGGCACTGTATATACATATACTGTATATATATATACAGTATATACTGGCGTATAAGACTACTTTTTAACCCCTTAAAATAATGGCTACAGTGGGGGGTCGTCTTATACGCCGGATATACGGGGGCCGCACTGTGTGAGGTGTTTTTTTTTCCCCCGTCAGCGCGTAGAGAGCCGCTTCCTGGGACCGCCGCGCATGCCCCGCCCCCTTCTCCTCCCGGTGACTCCCCGCCCCTGCACTAATCCTATTGGTTATACCTCACACAGTGCGGCCCCCTGCTCTTAGCATACTGAAGTAGCATACTATTCTCTATATTCTCAGGAGGATTTTGAAGGCTTTTAAAGGGAAACTGTCATGCCAGCAAGACCTGTTACAATATCGCAGCTTACAGTTATGATCACCAGGCACTTGCTCTCTTGTTTGTTTTGCAAAGTTTTAGCTTTACCGTACATGTTTGAAACAACCTTATGTTTATAAGTGACAGTTTTGCTGCTATATACAGTACCTGCATGTCATATGCATTTGAATTAAAATTAACATGTTGAAATCAAAGCAGACTTTTTTTCATTTGGGAGAGGGGTAGTCTTATACAGTGAGTATATACCAAATTCTATATTTTTAGGGCAGAAGTTGGGGGTCGTCTTATACGCCCAGTCGTCTTATACGCCGGCATATATATATATATACAGTACAGACCAAAAGTTTGGACACACCTGATCCCACTCCATCCTGTCACTGGATGCTGAGAAAGCTTTTGACAGGGTGGAGTGGGAGTTCCTCTGGGGGGTAATGAAGAAATTTGGGATTGGGAAAAATTTTATAGAAATGATAAAGACCTTAAATAGGGGGGCAAGGGCGTCTGTGCTGGTAGGGGGTACACCCTCTGAGATTTTTTTCTCTATGTAGGGGGACAAGGCAGGGTTGTCCTCTCCCCCCCTTGCTTTTTTCTTTAGTAATTGAACCTTTGGCTATTAAGATTAGAGCAGATGATAGGATTTCCGGTTTCGGAGCTAGGGGGAGAAAGGACAAGATCACCATGTACGCAGATGACTTCTTGCTATTTTTAAAAGATCCAGATGATGAGATTGAACCATTAATGGAAATTATTGAAGAATATGGTAGTGTCTCGGGATATTCGGTAAACTGGGGAAAATCTGTTCTTCTCCCTGTGGGAATTAGAGCTGTGGGGAAATATGGTAATATTAAAATACTAGACAGGGATGGCAGTTTTAAGTCCCTGGGGATTAACCTTTCAGCTGATTTATCAGAATTCCATAACATCAATACGCATCAAATATTAAGAGAAATAGAACAGAAAGTAAGGGTCTGGATTGGATTACCTCTATCTAGGGATGACAGGATTTGCCTTGTCAAATCCATTATCCAACCTAAGATCCAATATGTATTTACATCTTGTCCAACATGGCCAGATGAAAGGACATTTAAAAAAAATTAAAACACTTCTAAATGATTTAATTTGGAGCCGTAGACGAGTCCGGATAAAGTTAGAAAACGTAAGTCTCCCCAGAGAGAGAGGAGGGCTAGCTATACCAGATTTCAGGTTATTCTTTCTGGCTAGCCAATTATATACTCTAATGGACTGGGGGGAGGACCCCTTTTGGGGAGAGATCCTGAAAAGAGGGAACAGGTGATTCCAAGATATATGGGAGATACTCGAATCCGGGTGGCTTGAGGACTCAGAGGTGGGAAAATTAGTAAGTGTCAAGGCAATGGTAAAATCATGGAAGGAGACAAAGATAGCAACGGGTCAAAATAATACTTTCCACTTTGCTCCAATATGGAATAACAGTAAATTTCCGAGATAAGTAAAATTAAAATACTAAGAAAATTAGAGGAAAAAGGGATAAGGAAAATTAGTGATGTCCTTTCAGAAGGCCAGGTGATAAGCTGGAAAGAAATAAAGAAAAGGTTTGGGATTCTGGAAAGATATAAATATGAATATATCCAACTTAAACATGCTATAAGTAAGGAGAAGCCAATTGAGTATATTGCACCTAAAGGATTGATAACTAGAATACAGGGGAAGGAAATTAGAAGGAATAGTCTTGCATTGATTTACAAAGAATTGATTGGTGAACAAGTAAAGAAGAGGCCATTTCGCAAAATTGCAAAATGGAAGGAAGAGATAGGGGATATCACTCAAGCTCAATGGAATCTGATATATGAGAATATTAAACATACATCGAAAAGCATGAGATTTAGATTAATCCTACATAGTTGGATCCATAGGATTTACGATACAATTAAATAAATGGGGATTGAGAAACACTTCTGAATACCCTAAGTGCAAACAGTCCGGAGCGGATTTCCTACATCTAATCTGGTCATGTCCCAAAATTGAATGTTTCTGGAGAGAAGTCTGTGATGAAACGTCTAAGATAGCACAATATGATGTAAATTTGGACTTGAAATTGATCCTGTTGGGAGAAGATTCGGAGGTAAGAGCTCCTAAGAGGGTCAAACAGAAGATTTTGCAAGCATTATTTTTAGCTAGATATCTTATAACTAAAACATGGATGAGTGAGAAAATTCCAACTCTAATGGCTTGCAAAGAAAATCAAAAATATTATGCAGAATAAAGTTCAAAGCTCGATAGTAATTTTATCTCCATCAGAGTAGGGAAGGGGGGGAGGGTGCTCGTGATTGTTTTATTCATTATTTGTAAGATGAAAAATAAAGGAAAAAAAAGTTTGGACACACCTTCTCTTTCAAAGAGTTTTCTGTATTTTCATGACTATGAAAATTGTAGATTTTCGTAAAGCATGGAGGAGGAGGTGTGATGGTGTGGGGGTGCTTTGCTGGTGACACTGTTGGGGATTTATTCAAAATTGAAGGCATACTGAACCAGCATGGCTACCACAGCATCTTGCAGCAGCATGCTATTCCATCCGGTTTGCGTTTAGTTGGACCATCATTTATTTATCAACAGGACAATGACCCCAAACACACCTCCAGGCTGTGTAAGGGCTATTTGACCAAGAAGGAGAGTGATGGGGTGCAATGCCAGATGACCTGGCCTCCACAGTCACCAGACCTGAACCCAATCGAGATAATTTGGGGTGAGCTGGACCGCAGAGTGAAGGCAAAAGGGACAACAAGTGCTAAGCATCTCTGGGAACTCCTTCAAGACTGTTGGAATACCATTTCAGGTGACTATCTCTTGAAGCTCGTCAAGAGAATGCCAAGAGTGTGCAAAGCAGTAATCAAAGGTGGCTACTTTGAAGATCCTAGAATATAAGACATATTTACAGTTGTTTCACACTTTTTTGTTAAGTATATAATTCCACATGTGTTAATTCATAGTTTTGATGCCTTCAGTGTGAATCTACAATTTTCATAGTCATGAAAATACAGAAAACTCTTTGAATGAGAAGGTGTGTCCAAACTTTTGGTTTGTACTGTATATATATATATATATATATATATATATATATATATATATATATGAGAATCACTGATTAGTATCCTCCACTTCACTAGTCAGAAAGCACAGATTTTAATGAATAAAATACACATTTTGCTGAATCATTTCTCATATAACTGTAAATGAATCTATTCAGCTCCTGCATTAAAAAGATAGAACTGTATAACTGTCTGGCAAGTTTCACATCTGTGGTTTGTACAAACATTTGAAGGCATTTTAAGAGATGCACTGCATGTATATAGCAGTAAGTAATCTAATAACAGATAACCAGCACGGATTAATGAAATGCAAATCATGCTTAATGAATATACTCTGTTTCTAGAGTTAGGCTACTTTCACACTAGCGTTTTAAAATTCCGGTATTGAGTTCCGTCATAGGGGCTCAATACCGGAATAAAATGCTTCCGTTTTGTCCCCATTCATTGTCAATGGGGACAAAACTGAACTGAAGACAACGGAATGCTCCTGAAAGCATTCCGTTCCGTCTTCAGACTGGAGAGCAAACCGCAGCATGCTCCGGTCCAGGCATCCGCACCAAGACGGATCCGGAATGACCCCCAATGCAAGTCAATGGGGGTGGATCCGTCTGGTGTGACCACAATGGTAACCGGATCCGCCCTCCATTGACTTTCAATGGAGTTCATGACGGATCCGGCTACACATACACACAATACACACATACAGACATAGACATACACATAAACATACACAGACATATACACAGACAAATACACATACATACATACTTACATGCTACCGGCAGGTCTTCAGAGCGTCGGAGGGACAGGACGGTGCGCACAGGTGACGATTCCACCAGGCGCCCAGCAGAGGGCGCTGTGGGAAATCGTCACCTGTGTGAGCCATCCTGTTCCTCCTTCGCTCTGAAGACCTGCCGGGAGCATGTAAGTATGTATGTATATGTGCATTTGTCTGTGTATATGTGTGTGTGTCTGTGTGTGTGTATGTATGTACTGTGTGACATGTGTGGGGCCGGAGCGCGGTTCCGGCTCCACACATGTCGCTGCGGCAGGCCTGATCCGGCAGCACCCTTCACCTGCCGGATCAGGCCTGCCGCTAGTGTGAAAGTAGCCTTAAGTACAAATCTGGATGATGGTCACAAGGTTCGTATGATATGAGATTATTTAGATTTCACAAAAAGCATTTCATACTAGTTCTTTTCTGCATTCCCTCCCATAAGCAAATACACACACAATAATAAATAAATAAATAAATAAATAAATAAATAAAAAATTATTTTCTTGGCATATGTTCATCAAAGCCTACATATAACAAATATAATGCATTTGGAAAGTCTTCAGACCCTTTCATTTTTTCCGTGCTTTGTTGTGTTGCAGCCTTGTGCTAAATAAATAAAAAACATTATTAATAATAATAATAATAATAACAACATAAGTATTTATGAGATCGCATTTGCAGGTCTCTCCAGACAGTTTGGTTCAAGTCAGGGCTCTAGCTGGACCACTCAAGGACCTTCATAGAGTTGTCCCTAAGTCACTTCTGTGTTAGCTTAGCTGTGTGCTTAGGGACATCGTCATGTTGAAAGGTTAACCTTCAGCCCAGTCTGAGGTGCAGTGCACTCTGGATCAGGTTTTCATTAAGAGTGTCTATGTATTCAGCTTTCCCTCAACCCTGACCAGTCTCCCTGTCCCAGCCACTTGAAAATACACCTCCAAAGCATGATGTTGCCATCACCATGCTTTACTGTAGATATGGTATTTGGTAGGTGTTGAGCAGTGCCTAGTTTCCTCTAGACATGATGCTTAGAATTGAGGCAAACAAATCAAACTTGGTTTCTTCAGACCAGAGAATATTGTTTCTCACAGTCTGGGAGTCCTTTAGTCTTTAGTTTCTTTTACTGAGGAGAGGCTTCTTTCTGGCCACTCTGCCATAAAAAGCTCAGACTGGTGGAATGATGCAATAATTATTAACCTTTTTGAAGTTTCTCCCAACTGCACAAAAGATCTTTGAAGCTCAGCCACAGTGATCACTGGGCTCTTGATCACCTCTTCTCCCCGCTTAGTTTATAAGAAAGCAGGTATAGGAATGGTCTTGGTTGTTCAAAACATCTTCCATTTAAGAATTATGGAGGCCACTGTGCTCTTGGGAACTTTCAGTGCAGCAAAAATATTGTTGTACCTTTCTCTACACAATCCTGCCTCTGAGCTATACTAGCAGTTCTTCCCTCCTAATGGATTGATTTTTCCTCTGATATGCATTTTCAATGTTCATTCAGTTTTACCTCTTTAATAAATTAGTAAAAATTTCTCAAATTTTGGTGCACATTTATTAAGACATTTTTTATTAAGGCATTTTCGGCACGAGTCTTAACAAGCCCCTGTGCTGGAACATAGTTTGTAATGAGGTCCTGCCCTCTCATTTCCCTAGATAGTTCTGCAAGTGGAGGCAACCTATCCTGCTCATATTCTAGGGTAGGTTGCTTAAGGTCATTTTAAATCATTCCCTGAGAATCCATTTAAATAAATTATATAATAACTGAAATGCTGTTTTTTATGTGTAACATTATATTTGCTTAAATGGTCACTAATCTTTCAACAGACCTTGCATAAATTAATTGTACAGGTGAACCTAAGAAATTTTGTAAAATACATCATAGAATATGCTCCTTTCTCCATCTAGCAGCTCGCTCTTACTCTCCTCTCCATAGACTTCTATGGGCAGCTTTAATCTTGACCTTCAGTGACCTAAAAGCTATCTTTCAACTCACAATAGATAGCAGCATATCCTTATGAAATTTTCATTTTATTCAAATTGGGTCCATAAAAAAGGTACAAAAAAGGCCACAGAAAGTGCCAGTGCAACATTTCGACTATATCCTAGTCTTTTTCATGATTGAAAAAGACTAGGATATAGTCGAAACGTTGCACTGGCACTTTCTGTGGCCTTTTTTGTACATTTTTTATGGACCTAATTTGAATAAAATGAAGATTTCATAAGGATATGCTGCCATCTATCATGAGTTGAATGCTATCTGAGGGACCTACTGGATCGGTGGTCTTGGATGGGCTGTTGCATTCCTGGAAGAGTCTATTTGATGCGTTGGTGCTGCTCTCAACTTGTACTGTTGTTCTAAAAGCTATCTTGTCTGTTATCAGAGAATTCTAGTTCAGGAGGGGGAGAAAGAAGAATGCTCTCTAATAGAGATGAGCGAGTAGTGTTCGATCGAGCCGGTATTCGATCGAATACTACGCTATTCGGCATACTCGATTTCGATCGAGTATAACGGCGATGGCGCACTTAGAATTCGTTTCCCCTCCCACCTTCCCTGGCGCTCTTTTTCCACCAATCACCATGTATGACAGGCCCGCGGAGCATGCTGGCAGCGCGAAAACGGCGTCTACATGGATTGGCTGGAAAAACCACGTGACCTCGAATATTAATAACTCAGGTCTTCCTGCTCGTTCGCACATGCTGCGTGAATTTAGTCAGGGACAGAGGCTGGAGAAGGGAGAGATAGGTTTTAGCTGTTGGACAGGCAGGAGCGTGATTAAAAGCCCTTATCAGGGCTACTATAGTGCAGTACAGTGATAGCTTTACTACTATATACACTCTGCAGAGAACGGCTGCTGTATTCAGGGATAGCTGCTGGAGTAGGGACAGAGAGAGGCATTAGTGGTGTATTAGGTGCTCTGCTACATACCAAACTATATTTGGCACTACTGTTCTGCGTTCTTTTTGGCTGCAAAACCCTGTTATATACCTAGTGTGTATATGCACCATCTGATCTTCTGGCAGTATACAGCTGTGTACATTTTTTTTTTTAAATACAGTTTCTTTGGCTCTAGTGTTCTGGGTTCTGTGTGCCTGCAATACCCTTTTTGTATACCAGGTGTAAATACCCACCGTCTGACCTGTTAGTACACGGCTTTGTACTCAGACATATTTAAAAAAAAGTCCTGTTATTTGGCACCTGTATTGTGCGTTCTGCGTGCCTACAAAACTCTTTTATATACGTGCTGTTAATACCCACCGTCTGACCTGTTAGTACATGGCTGTGTAATCAGACATATTTAAAAAAAAGTCCTTTTATTTGGCACCTGTACTGTGCGTTCTGCGTGCCTGCAAAACTCTTTTATATACGTGCTGTTAATACCCACCGTCTGACCTGTTAGTACACGGCTGTGTAATCAGACATATTTAAAAAAAAGGCCTTTTATTTGGCACCTGTACTGTGCGTTCTGCGTGCCTGCAAAACTCTTTTATATACGTGGTGTTAATACACACCGTCTGACCATGTAGTACACGGCTGTGTACTCAGACATATTTAAAAAAAAGTCCAGTTATTTGGCACCTGTATTGTGCGTTCTGCGTGCCTGCAAAACTCTTTTATATATGTGCTGTTAATACACACCGTCTGACCTGTTAGTACACGGCTGTGTAATCCGACATATTTAAAAAAAAAGGCCTTTTATTTGGCACCTGTATTGTGCGTTCTGCGTGCCTGCAAAACTCTTTTATATACGTGCTGTTAATACCCACCGTCTGACCTGTTAGTACATGGCTGTGTAATCAGACATATTTAAAAAAAGTCCTTTTATTTGGCACCTGTACTGTGCGTTCTGCGTGCCTGCAAAACTCTTTTATATACGTGCTGTTAATACCCACCGTCTGACCTGTTAGTACACGGCTGTGTAATCAGACATATTTAAAAAAAAGTCCTGTTATTTGGCACCTGTACTGTGCGTTCTGCGTGCCTGCAAAACTCTTTTATATACGTGGTGTTAATACACACCGTCTGACCTGGTAGTACACGGCTGTGTACCTAGAAATATTTTAAAAAAAAGTCCTTTTATTTGGCACCTGTACTGTGCGTTCTGCGTGCCTGCAAAACTCTTTTATATACGTGCTGTTAATACCCACCGTCTGACCTGTTAGTACACGGCTGTGTAATCAGACATATTTAAAAAAAAGTCCTTTTATTTGGCACCTGTACTGTGCGTTCTGCGTGCCTGCAAAACTCTTTTATATATGTGGTGTTAATACACGCCGTCTGACCTGGTAGTACACGGCTGTGTACCTAGAAATATTTTAAAAAAAGTCCTTTTATTTGGCACCTGTATTGTGCGTTCTGCGTGCCTGCAAAACTCTTTTATATACGTGCTGTTAATACCCACCGTCTGACCTGTTAGTACACGGCTGTGTAATCAGACATATTTAAAAAAAAGTCCTTTTATTTGGCACCTGTACTGTGCGTTCTGCGTGCCTGCAAAACTCTTTTATATAGGTGCTGTTAATACCCACCGTCAGACCTGTTAGTACACAGCTGTGTAATCAGACATATTTAAAAAAAGTCCTTTTATTTGGCACCTGTACTGTGCGTTCTGCGTGCCTGCAAAACTCTTTTATATACGTGGTGTTAATACACACCATCTGACCTGGTAGTACACGGCTGTGTACCTAGAAATATTTTTAAAAAAAGTCCTTTTATTTGGCACCTGTATTGTGCGTTCTGCGTGCCTGCAAAACTCTTTTATATACGTGGTGTTAATACACACCATCTGACCTTGTAGTACACGGCTGTGTACCTAGAAATATTTAAAAAAAAGTCCTTTTATTTGGCACCTGTATTGTGCGTTCTGCGTGCCTGCAAAACTCTTTTATATACGTGCTGTTAATACCCACCGTCTGACCTGTTAGTACACGGCTGTGTAATCAGACATATTTAAAAAAAGTCCTTTTATTTGGCACCTGTACTGTGCGTTCTGCGTGCCTGCAAAACTCTTTTATATACGTGCTGTTAATACCCACCGTCTGACCTGTTAGTACACGGCTGTGTAATCAGACATATTTAAAAAAAGTCCTGTTATTTGGCACCTGTACTGTGCGTTCTGTGTGCCTGCAAAACTCTTTTATATACGTGGTGTTAATACACACCGTCTGACCTGTTAGTACACGGCTGTGTACCTAGAAATATTTTTAAAAAAAGTCCTTTTATTTGGCACCTGTATTGTGCATTCTGCGTGCCTGCAAAACTCTTTTATATACGTGGTGTTAATACACACCGTCTGACCTGTTAGTACACGGCTGTGTACCTAGAAATATTTTTAAAAAAAGTCCTTTTATTTGGCACCTGTATTGTGCATTCTGCGTGCCTGCAAAACTCTTTTATATACGTGGTGTTAATACACACCGTCTGACCTTGTAGTACACGGTTGTGTACCTAGAAATATTTTTAAAAAAGTCCTTTTATTTGGCACCTGTATTGTGCGTTCTGCGTGCCTGCAAAACTCTTTTATATACGTGCTGTTAATACCCACCGTCTGACCTGTTAGTACACGGCTATGTAATCAGACATATTTAAAACAAAGTCCTGTTATTTGGCACCTGTACTGTGCGTTCTGCGTGCCTGCAAAACTCTTTTATATACGTGCTGTTAATACCCACCGTCTGACCTGTTAGTACACGGCTGTGTAATCAGATATATTTAAAAAAAAGTCCTTTTATTTGGCACCTGTACTGTGCGTTCTGCGTGCCTGCAAAACTCTTTTATATACGTGGTGTTAATACACACCGTCTGACCTGGTAGTACACGGCTGTGTACCTAGAAATATTTTAAAAAAATCCTTTTATTTGGCACCTGTATTGTGCGTTCTGCGTGCCTGAAAAACTCTTTTATATACGTGCTGTTAATACCCACCGTCTGACCTGTTAGTACACGGCTGTGTAATCAGACATATTTAAAAAAAAGTCCTGTTATTTGGCACCTGTACTGTGCGTTCTGCGTGCCTGCGAAACTCTTTTATATACGTGCTGTTAATACCCACCGTCTGACCTGTTAGTACACGGCTGTGTAATCAGACATATTTAAAAAAAAGTCCTTTTATTTGGCACCTGTACTGTGCGTTCTGCGTGCCTGCAAAACTCTTTTATATACGCGGTGTTAATACACACCGTCTGACCTGGTAGTACACGGCTGTGTACCTAGAAATATTTTTAAAAAAAGTCCTTTTATTTGGCACCTGTATTGTGAGTTCTGCGTGCCTGCAAAACTCTTTTATATACGTGGTGTTAATACACACCGTCTGACCTTGTAGTACACGGCTATGTACCTAGAAATATAAAAAAAAGTCCTTTTATTTGGCACCTGTATTGTGCGTTCTGCGTGCCTGCAAAACTCTTTTATATACGTGCTGTTAATACCCACCGTCTGACCTGTTAGTACACGGCTGTGTAATCAGACATATTTAAAAAAAAGTCCTGTTATTTGGCACCTGTACTGTGCGTTCTGCGTGCCTGCAAAACTCTTTTATATACGTGCTGTTAATACCCACCGTCAGACCTGTTAGTACACGGCTGTGTAATCAGACATATTTAAAAAAAAAAGTCCTTTTATTTGGCACCTGTACTGTGCGTTCTGCGTGCCTGCAAAACTCTTTTATATACGTGGTGTTAATACACACCGTCTGACCTGGTAGTATACGGCTGTGTACGCCAAATATTGTAACAAAAAAAAAAATGCGGAGGGCTAGCGGAATCGGACGTGGACGTGGACGAGGACGGGGGCGCGGAAATGCTGTTGGGGGCCTTGTTGAAGCCAGTGGGGATACAATGCGTGCTGGTGAGGGGCAGCCAGGATTCCGCTCATCCAGAATCCCTGCCTTTATGGGACAGTTAAGCAGGGGGCGAGTTACACCGCTCTTGAGGCCTGAGCAGTGTGAACAGGTGGTGCAATGGATAGCCGATAACGCTTCCACACAGTTGTCCACCAGCCAGTCATCCACACAGTCTCACTCTGACCCTCCTTCCTCCACACCTGGCCAACAGAGTCATCCCACCCTTGACCCCTCCCAGGAGCTCTTTTCGGGTCCTTTTTCAGATGTGCCGGAAGAATCCCTGGAGCTACCAGAGGAATTTGTTTGTAGTGATGCCCAACCACTTGAGTATTCGCCATATCCTGCTGATGTGGACCCTGAACCAGCATCTGTTATCATGAGCAATGATGATGATGAGACGCAGTTGCCATCAAGGGAGGCTGTTGGAATGTCCAGTGGGCAGGAGGAGGAGCAGAGTGAGGAAGTGGAAGAGGAGGTGGTGGATGACGAAATGACCGACCCCACTTGGCCAGGGGTGATGTCCAGCGGGAAAGCAGTGGAGAGGTGGTGGTCTGCGCAGCACCGAAAAAGGCAGCAAGAGGCAGAGGGATGTCCAGAGGCAGAGGGATGTCCAGAGGCAGAGGGATGTCCATAGGCAGAGGCATGTCCACAGGCAGAGGGATGTCCAGAGGCAGAGGACAGTCCAGACAGAGAAGTGAGGCCACAGCCAGCAGGGCCGAAGCTGTTCCCGGCAGCAGGCAGTCGCGCGAAGCTCCCCCATCGAGGCCTCGTACTTCTGTGGTGTGGAGATTTTTTAATGTTTGTGCGGATGACAAACTGAGCGCGGTTTGCACACTCTGCCACTCAAAACTGAGTAGGGGCTCTGAGAAGAGCAATATGACCACCTCAGGCATGCGGCGTCACTTGGAAGTCAAGCACTGGGCTGAGTGGGAGAGAGCAAACGCAATACAACCTGCGCCAGGTCTTCCTGCCACTGCCTCTTCCCCTTTGTTGTGTGCTGCCACTGCGGTCCAGACCTCCAGCCAGGACACCTCCACATCTGCCTCTGCCTCGACTACTTTGGGGCCTTCTCCTGCTGCCTCCCCTTCCCCCGCATCTTCGCCTGCACCTTCACACTCCTCGTCCCATCAACTGTCCATCTCGCAGGCATTCGACCGCAGGCGGAAGTACGCCTCGAGTCACCCCCAAGCCCAAGCCTTAAACTGCCATATCTCCAAACTGCTGGCCCTGGAGATGTTGCCGTTTAGGCTTGTGGAGACGCAGGCCTTCCGCGACCTGATGGCGGCAGCCGCACCTCGCTATTCCGTCCCCAGCCGCCACTACTTTTCCCGGAGTGCCGTCCCCGCCCTGCACCAGCACGTGTCGCGTAACATCAGGCGGGCCCTGAGGTACGCAGTCAGCGCAAAGGTCCACTTGACCACCGACTCGTGGACAAGCGCTTGCGGCCAGGGATGATACATTTCTTTGATGGCACACTGGGTGAATGTTGTGGAAGTGGGGACGGGGTCGCAAACAGAGACGGCCTACCTACCACCCCCGCCCAAGATTGCCAGCACGGGTTCTGATAAACCCCCCTCCTCCTCCTCTGCCTTAACATCGCCCTCAGCCGCTAGCTGGAAGCGTTGCAGCACTGGCGCGGGGAGACGTCAGCAGGCGGTGCTTAAGCTCATCAGCTTGGGCGACAGGAAGCACAGCGCCCCAGAGGTGAGGGACGCCATATTGCAGCAGACGGAGATGTGGCTGTCGCCGCTGCAGCTAGGACCAGGCATGGTCGTGTGCGATAACGGCCGTAACCTGGTGGCGGCTCTGGAGCTTGCCGAACTCAATCACGTACCATGTCTGGCCCACGTTTTTAATCTGGTAGTCCAAAAATTTCTAAAGACTTACCCCAACCTGGCAGAGCTACTGGTGAAAGTGCGGCGCTTGTGCGCTCACTTTCGGAAGTCAACTGTAGCTGCTGCTAGCTTAAAAAAACTCCAGCAACGCCTCCATTTGCCTCAACATCGGCTGTTGTGCGACCTGCCGACTCGCTGGAATTCCACCTATTCCATGTTGGCCAGGGTGTGTGAGCAGCAGAGAGCATTGATGGAGTACCAGATTATGAATCCACGCGTGCCTCCAACTCAGCTCCCTCAGTTTGCCAACCACGAGTGGCCATGGATGGCAGACATATGCGATGTACTGCGTATCTTTGAGGAGTCCACCAAGAAGGTCAGCAGCGAGGACGCTATAGTGAGCGTAACCATCCCGCTCCTATGCGTCCTTAAAGAATCGCTCATCGCAATAAGGGAGAACGCATTGCACGCAGAGGAGACGGGGGTAGGAGGAGACGCAACGGAGCTACACAGTCAGACCACACTTTTGTCTGCTTCTCGGTGGCAGTTGCAGGAGGAGGAGGAGGATGAGGAGGAGAAGGACGACGTGGAGGTGGCTGTGGAAGAGGAGGAGGATGCTGGCGGCGAGGGTAGCAGTCAGGCTGTGTGCGTCCCATTGGTTCAGCGCGGATGGGGCGGAGAGGAGGCGGAAGAGGAAGAGGAGGAAATGGCAAGTGATCCTTCTGGTGGGGGCAGTGAGGTCATGCCTATTCAGAGTCTGGCACACATGGCTGACTTCATGCTGGGCTGCTTTTCCCGGGACACATGTGTTGTCCGGATAGTGGAGAACAAACTGTACTGGGTCTTCGCACTCCTGGACCCCCGGTATAAAGATAACGTCTCCTCTTTTATTCCGGTAGAGGAGAGGACGAATCGATTGCTGGAATACCAGAGGGAACTCGTGCAGAACATGATGGAGATTTTCCCACCCACCATCGCTGGCGGCAGAGAGGAGAGGGTCTCCCAGAGTCCCACAACATCTATCAGGCCCACAGCCACCAGGGGAACACTCTCCAAGGTGTGGGACACGTTCATGGCACCCCCTCGTGCAACTTCCATCACTGCGGGGCCCGCTATCAGCAGGAGGGACAAGTATCGGCGGATGTTGCGGGAGTACCTGGCAGACCGTACCCCTGTCCTCCCCGATCCCTCGGCGTCCTACACTTACTGGGTCTCCAAGTTGGACACGTGGCTGGAACTGTCCCTGTACGCCTTGGAGGTGCTTGCCTGCCCTGCCGCCAGCGTGCTATCAGAAAGGGTGTTCAGCGCAGCCGGGGGCATTATAACCGATAAGCGCAGCCGCCTGTCAACCGACAGTGCCGACAGGCTGACGCTAATCAAAATGAACAGCAAGTGGATTGACCCGGACTTTGCTTCTCCAACAGTGGAAAGCAGCCAAAAGTGAAGTGCCATCTGTATGAAGTGCCATTTCCTCCTCCACCTCCTCCTCCTCCTCCTTAACCGCCGTAGAATTGCTCCGTAAAAAAAAAAAAAATAAATATTTATGGCTCACCTCTTGGGCCTACAAGCAATTTTTATCATAGCTCACCTCTTGGACCTACAAGCAATTTTTATCATGGCTCACCTCTTGGACCTACAAGCAATTTTTATCATGGCTCACCTCTTGGGCCTACAAGCAATTTTTATCATGGCTCACCTCTTGGGTCTACAAGCAATTTTTATCATGGCTCACCTCTTGGGCCTACAAACAATTTTTAAGAGGCCTCACCTCTTGGGCCTACAAACAATTTTTATTATGGCTCACCTCTTGGGCCTTAATACAATTGTTAAGAGGTCTCACCTCTTTGGCCTCCACTTAATTTTTCGAGGGCTCACCTCTTGGGGCTCCATATAATTTTTTCGAGGGCTCACCTCAAGCTAACTTTGCGCACTCATTAAAATATTTTCACAACAAGGACCTAAGAGCCCTCGATGGGAGAGCTTTGTGTGGGGGCCTGTTATAGGGAAGAGATGCGGCCCTGCGGGCTCTAGCCTGCCTTCTCCATGAGCCTCTGGCCAGCCCACGGCCTCTTCCTGCCTTTTGCGGTCCTACGCATCCCTCAACATCCCCACTGCTTTACCTGCTAGACATGACACTGGGCCAGGTCGGGTCACTGACTTCGTCATACTCAACCACCTCCTCTTACACTGCCTCACTTGCTCCAACAGCCTCCCTTGCTGGCAACTGTGTCTCATCATCGTCCCTAATCATTTTACACTTTAGTGCCCGTTCCACACCACCATCAGCTAGAGATGGAGCTTGCTCCAGTGTTTGGGCATCAGAACAAACAAAATCCTCAGATAGCTCCTGCGATTCTTGCATGGGTGGGAACACTGGGTTGATAACATTGGGCAGGGTGGGAGGAAGGAGGGTCAGAGTGAGGTCC